>NW_019104503.1:781197-806906 GCF_001995035.1 Momordica charantia
GGGTAGTGGATGTAGAAAAAAGATTGTAGTCGGCATTTAAATTTGAAAGGAGGAGAATCGAGACCATTTGTGGAAAACGACAAATTACGATACCCAAAAGTATATTTTAATTAAGCCGTGGAAGATTAAGAACAAGACAATCTGTATTTAAGCACTATTTTTCTTAAATCATTATAACAGTAGTCCAAATATGAAATAAATAGGGGGGAAGGGAGAAATAATAAAGTTTCAGGTTGCATTTTCACTTATGTCATTTAAAATAATAATAATAATAATTTCAGAGAGATCCATTTTGTGCTGAGAAAAATGTAATGGAAATGACATCTGAAAACAAAAATATTTTTAGGCTAAATTAACAAAAGATTTGTTTATAAAAAATACTCCTAKCTTTTCAAAGTTTTCAACTTACTGCTCAATCAGGATTTTTTAAACCAAACGGAGATATTTTTTTAAAGACGAAGTTTAGGGTTTTTTTTTTCTTTTGTTGGTAATTAATTTAGCCATATTTTTATAATTTTMTTACTTTATGCTATGAGTTTAACTCTCCAGATTTGTCGCGAGGAAGTTCTGATATGTCATGGTTTCGTAAGTCTTTTTAAATTTCTGTTTTATAAATATCAACTAAACCCATCATTAATAATTTAAATTACTTGATTTGCTCAAAGATATTTCTAGATATCTGCATATTTATCGAGTTTCCCAATTTTTTAGGAAAAAAAAATTATTATTCTTGGTTAAGGATTCCACCAAAAAAAAAAGATTAATTAAGAAATCTTTATAAGATATATGAGTCACTCCTCCCCTCTCCTCCAATTAATTTTGAGATATTGTAATATTACATAATATCATCAGAGTACAACAAAAATTTCATCCGTGGAAAATAATACTAGTACTTTTTTCTTTCTTTTTTGAAATTCTAAGTTTTGACAAAGCTATTATTTTTGTGTATCGATTAAATTTAAATTTATACGAAACTTAGATTTCTGTTGAGATTGTCAGGTAGATTAACAAAAATTGAATGATAGGTGAAATTTGCCACAATTATCTCAGGGAATTTTTTTATGCCATCAATATATATATAGAATAATGCCGTAAAGTATGAGAATGTTTGAAATTTAGATTGACTGTGTTATTAACAACTTAACATGAAAAAAGAATAGACATTAAAAAGAAAGAGAAAAAATCCCGGAGAGAGAAGTGTCGATTTATGTGCAAACTTTGTCATTAGTTGAAGGGTAATTTTATTACGTGTTATTCATATAAGTAGTTTGAGAATTTTATTTAGACTTCTATTTTGGTTATTATTATAATTTATTTTTTTTTTTGAACAGTTCTATTTTGGTAAATAGCAGCTACAAATAGACTAGTTATGTAAATATCTGTGCCACCTGTCATGAAAGCCCAAGCTGTATTAAATGGGTCCAAATAATATACAAGCAAGACTTGGGCTCCCGTTTACAGAAAGCCCAAGAAGAAACCTTAAGCAGTTAGCAAACAAATCTTTCTTAAGAAAATAGAGGAAAAATTAATAAAGGAGAATAATTTGAAAAACTAGGTTTTATATGTCACTAAAAGATTTTGAATCCTTTGGATACCTCAAATGCTTTAACTATTTATTGCACCAAAAAAATGATAAACGAGTCTTTTTCTATGACTGATTGCTAACTTCTTTTTATTTCTTTTTGCCCATTAATTCAGCTCATCATATCAGCTAATTACAAACAAATCTAACATAGTTAAGACAAAATTGCAATAACAAAAGCTTGGAAAAATAGTTATAAATATAACAAAATGTAGAATAAATTAATGAAGATACCTACTACTCTGTTGACTAAAGGAAAAGGATGATGAATTGATAATTTTCTGTATATTTACTATTTTGGCCTTAGTGGAAAACCCTTGGTTATGTGTGTGAGTTGTATGATGGTGGGTTTATTTTGAAAATTGTCACCGTCTTTAATTCTCTCTGAGAAACATATTGGCCTCTTTGGCTACGTCTTGTCTTAAAAAGAAAAAGAGAGAGATTTGTTAGAGACAGGGTTTATAAGTTTGATTCAACTTTTACAAGGAGAGTGAAAGTGGAGTAGTGCTTTATATATTATTATTGTTGCTTTAAATTTTCTAGACCAAAAAGAGAATCTTTATTCTTATTATATATATGAAAACAAAAGTAATGCATTTGCATGGTGACTCTTATTTGCTCTCAATTATTATATATTATATACTTTATAGCATTAGCAAGGAACCACATTATGTTAGGCTTTTTAGTTTACCTTTCTCTCTCATCAACTCAAAATTTTCTAACATTTTTCATCATCATTAAGCAATCATCACACTGCCTTATTCTTCCATTGATTTTTCCATGCATGCAGCTTGGAGCCCTAATTCCAACTCCCTAATTTACACCACTATAATTACACATTTTTTTTTATCTTTCAAATATTAGGGTTGTAGGTCAAGTGAGCATAGCTCAGCGATAATTGACATATACGTTCAACCATGAGGTTGTGAATTCGAATTCCCTTCCCAAAATGTTGTATATATATATATATAGTGTTGTATACCGGATAAAAAGTGTCCTTTTTTTTGCTCTCATATATTTTTTGTAATTTTAAGGAAGCACAAATGAACTTTACATATATATGTATAACATATTATTGTATATATTTTGCAGATAAATTCTAATTATTGTTTCTGGGCTGCATCCTGTTCTACATGCTTTTTTTTAATTATATATATTTTTATTTTTAGGCTAGCCTAGCTATATATAGGACAAAGTTATAGAAATTATATATATATTCTTACTTGAGATATATGCCATTTTTACCGCTTTATTTTAGATCTATTTTCATCATTAAAATGACCAAATACCATGAACTTCGGGAGACTGATGAATCTGCATAAAAAGAGTAAACAGGCTTTACAATGCTCTCAACACAAATCTGATCTATTATTCAAAATAGAATAGTGAACTTCTAGTAGCGATTGAGGAACAATCAGAACAATCTCCATAAATCACATGGCGTTTGGGGGAGAAACGATTGTTGGTTTGCGACAATCAACATAGCAAACGTCGACCCATCCGTCCGTTACAAGGAATCAGAACTATTTGGATCTTCGTTGGTCGACTCGGCCTTTAGGAAGACCAATATATTAGTTTACATTGTTGACTCAGCCTTTAAGAACATATGAGCAGTTTATTCTGCTTAATTTTGATATGGTATTCTAATAACGTCATTAAAATGTGTGACTCAGAGCATTTCAACATATATGGCATGTTGACACGCGGCCGATAAACCATGTTGCATAGTTAACTTCTTTTTTCCTTGAAAAATTATACACGTTGATTCACAAATTTCTTTATTTTTTAATCTACTTTTAAAAAACTTACTAAAAAATATAGTCAAGTTAAAAAAAAACTTTATATATAAAATTTATTTTGATTTTAAACTTTATATTTCATATTTACCTATTTTTGTCATATATATTTTTAAAAGTTTTTTTTGTCCTTAAATTTTATATGTAAACTCTATTGTTGGTATATTTGACGTACTTTATTTTTGTATTTTTACACAGTGTTCAAGGGTTTGTAACAAAGTACTTAGAAATGAAATTATGTAAAACTGAAGGACGACAAAAAATAGAAATTAAATATTTTGTATATTATCGTATTTGACAAAGAGATCATATGAAAAGAAAATCGGAATATCCATGGGTACGGTGTTAAGTTTTGGCTGTAAAAAAGTATAGAAAAAAAAGGTGTAATATTATTTTTTAAAAAATAAATAAAAATAGGTTTGCAGATCAAAGGCATATATTCTCCAACTTTTAATGAGGCAGAGCATGTGGGGTTTCTGTAGCCTCTTCCCTTTTGGGACAGAAATGGAATTATCAAATTTGAGAAAAATATATACACCCCTGCGCCTGCCCCACTTATCTTTCTTCCTCCAATGTTTTTTCACATGATTTTTTAATAAATAAAAAGTCTTATCCTGCAGGCATTATTTCCACTTGATTAAAAAATTATGTCACATGTATTTTATGTTATTTTTAAAAGTATAGAGACTTAGTTTATTAAGGAGAGGAGGGATGGGATGGGTCATTTTCTGATCTTTTAAATTGAAGGCATTTCAATTGATAAATAAAATTATTTGGATAGTGGTTTAAATGTCACTGATTTTAAAGTTTCCGTATTTTTTCCGGTCAAAGGAGAAATTATTTGCATAAACCAAGAATAATGGGAAAAAGTTCTTGATCTAAAAGAAAGGATTTTTTCTCTGGCGTAAAAAATGAAAAATTTACTTTGAAATTATGTGGTTACATCATCATTGTAATCAAGTTTCCGTCTACTTAAACAACGTGACGTAGCTCATTCTGACAAGGTGTATGGTAGGTAGTTTGAAAGTCATTCAAAATGAGATTATCAAATAACATATACAAAATATATTTAATCCCCTCGTAAACTGGACACGTACATATGCATTAGATTTTTCCATTGTTACGACTACTTCCCTATCTCTCCTAGGATGAAAATGTAGAGAGAGTTTTATTAAAATCTTCCATTTAGGTCAACTTCTCAATTAAAAAGAAGCAAAGAAGTAGCTCCTACACCATTAAAAAGGAGTAGGGCGAGCTTATTTATTCAATAATAATTGTGTTTGGAAATTAAGGAAGAAGATCTAAATTGCAAAATTGTAAAATATTTGTGGGTGAGAATAGAAGAATCCATTTGTAATTTGTAAAAAAATTTGTAGTAAAAGACAATCCGAGAAACAAACATACCCTTAGAGCCAACAATTTGCTTTTCCCTAAAACATCCATTCAACTCCAATTATAAAAATAAAGGCATTTCCTTTAATAAAACCCAGAAGAGAGAGGGTTTGGGTTTGTTTTTGTATATTAAGTAAACTATAAATTCAGGAATCTGAAAAGGCCTGGGAAGCTGTGGCTTTTTGCTTTGGTTCAACACAGAATATTCTGTACCCACCAAAATTCAACAGCAAAACTCCAAAACATTTGTATTAAACAAACTTTACTCCCCAGAAAACATCATTACTATATGATTAAGGATTTGCATTTTAATTTGCAGCACAAGATCGAGTCAGCCAGAGAAGACTTCTCTCACTCCCAAATATTCACTCTCTCCACCCTCCTCTTTTCAAAATCTAGCTTGATCACGTTGTTTATCAGAAATTAGGAATTAGATATATTATAACTAGTAGTATTTTCATTTCTTCTCAGCTGGAAATGATTTCGTAATTTAGTAAACAGTATTGGTGTGGGGTAAAAAGTGGACAATTGTAGACTTTGCCGAAAAATTGGGGAAGTGGGGTTGTAGATCTGGGGTGGCTCTAGTCGAACTGTGGACAAAAACATGATCATAGTTTTATTTTTGGGGACGGATTTTATTCTTTATATTGTCTATTTCGTCGTTGGTGTTGGATTTTAGCTTTGGTTTGACAGATGGGCACGTGCATTACAGCCATGTTTATTCAATCTTTTCTTCTCTCTTCTCTATCGGGAATTGCCTTTCTCACACTTTGACTCCACTGTTATCAAAGTTATTCAACAACACAAACATATGTATATACTTTCTTTAACAAAAATGTAAAATAGGGTTGAAGGAGTTACTACTGATGAATTAGAAAAAGAAAAAAAATAAAAATTAAAGCACCACCGTCCACAACCACTGATGAGCTCTCTACTTGGTTTAAAATTACAAAGAAAGCGATGACAACGATATTGTAGTATGATATATTGGTTACGTTACCCAACATTATAAATTTACTTAATCTTTTTATATACATACTCAATATGGGGGATTCTTTGTTTTTGAATAATGATTAGTTTTGGGTTAAAATAATATTTTGGCTCCTGTACTTTCAAGATAATGTTCATTTTGTTCGTTGTACTTCTAATTTTGATTCATTTTAGTTTCTGTACTTTCAACTCTAATTCATTTTAGTCCTTGTACTTTCAAAATGATTATTTTTGTCGTTCATTTACTTAATTTTAAAAAGTGATCATTTTTGTCCTTTAACTTTATTTTTAATCTCATTTTTTCTATCACAATTTTAACACGACACTATGACCAATATCTTTCTTGAAATGTAACCATGACTTTAGAGGAAAATGAACAAAAGCTGAAAGTACAGGGATTAAATGATATTTTTAACCTTAGTTTTATTATCTTCATCATTTTTGTAATGATAATACATATTTAGTGAACAAAATGGGACGAGATGACGATTTTTTTAGGTGTTGAAAACAAAAATTTAAAAACAAGAGATTTAATAAAATAATATAGTTTGTATTTCATGATTTTAGTGTTTTTAATACGTTTTTTATAGCAAATTTGGAAATTGAATCTCAATTTTTAAGATAGGGTTATTAAGATATATTTGTAAATTAATAGTAGTTAGAACTAATTATTTAGTTCAATCTAAAATATAATTAATTAATTTATTAACATATATGTTATAAATTTTTTTGAATTATTACTTTACAATTATATGATCTATAATATATTTAATTTTAACAAAAAATGAAATAAATTTATTACACTAAATAGTATATTTTCAAAGTTTTTATTTAATTCTGCATTTTAGATTTTAAATTTAGAATGGAAAATAATGGAAACATAAAAATGATGTTTTTATAATTTCTACTATTTTGAATCATATAATCCAAAAATAATTTTCCAAGAAAAATCTTTCAAACAAAACATAATCCAAAATAGGTAATAGACAAGCCCTTACTTTTCTTTCTTCTACTTACATGAGTCTATTGAAACCAATTGCACCCTACAATCCTTCTCTTCCCTAAGAAATGCAAAGTTTTGATTTGGTGCATATCACACTGGGCACTCAACATACAAGAAAAGCTCCAACGTTCGTTTGACATCTCATTAGTCCAAACTGGTGTGTTCTATGCAATTCGACAAGTGAAACTACTCTAGATCATTTAATTCTCCGTTTCAAATACACATATGTCATATGACCCACCTCTCGGATGCTTTTAACTTCAATATTGTCTTTCCTTGTTGCATTGACGGTTTCATCAAAGAAATCTTACCTCGTAAGCTCTCAAGCAAATATCATATCTTATGGAGTAATATGATTGGTTCCCCTCTTAAGACATGTTTGGTGGGAAGAAACAATTGCATTTTTGTTGGCAAGTCTTTGGTTGTCGCATCTCTGTGAGAGGATATCAAAATTACCGCTTCTACATGAACATCAGAATCTCCTTTTTTGTAATTATAATATAGCTACTATTTATCTAAATTGAAAGCTTTTATAYAAGCATTCTTCTTTGGTATGTTACTCATTCTGAAAAAAAAAGTCCTCATATTTGTGTCACGAGTGAGTGGGGGTTAAAAACTTTGGAAAAGAAAAAAATAACACAGGATTGGTGGATGGATTGGACTTGACAAATAAGAAAATAAGAGACAAGCAAATTATGAGATAATCATTCCATATGGAAAAGATACTAACTTTCTTCCAACATCATCCTATGTGTCATCTTCCACACATTTCCCCTCTCTCTATTTTCTCTTCTCCTTCCCCCAAACCCTTTTCTTTTCTCTCCCATTTTATTTTTACTTCATTTGTCCTACCTAAAACCTACACAATCTACACACACACACAAAACACATCTTCCTGGAATTTCCCACCATATATATATATATAACCTCTTAATTACTTTCTACTAGCTTTGGAATGATGGAGAAAATGGACGACGAAGAATTTTCAAATTGTTTTCTCCAAATCCCAGCTGCCGGATCCAACCCTTCTCTGGCAAAGAAGAAGAGAAATCTCCCCGGAAACCCAGGCAAGCCAACAGCCTTCTAATTTTCTTCATCAACTGCATGTCTTTTTTATATCTAGGCCAAAACCCCGAACTGGGTTTTGTTGAGATAATCCACATATGAATTAAATTTAACCAATTCAACCGTTTAAGTTTTTGAGTTAGAGTGGTAGTATTGTGTGGTTGCAGATCCTGAAGCAGAAGTTGTGGCGCTGTCGCCCAAGACTCTAATGGCAACTAACAGATTCGTGTGTGAAATATGCGGGAAGGGGTTTCAAAGAGACCAGAACCTACAGCTTCACAGACGAGGCCACAACCTTCCATGGAAGCTGAAACAAAGGAGCAGCAAAGAGCCGAGAAAACGAGTGTATGTTTGCCCTGAGAAGAGCTGTGTGCACCACCATCCTTCAAGGGCACTGGGAGACCTCACTGGTATAAAGAAGCACTTTTGTAGAAAGCACGGCGAAAAGAAGTGGAGGTGCGATAAGTGCTCCAAGAGATATGCTGTGCAGTCTGATTGGAAAGCTCACTCCAAAACTTGTGGCACCAGAGAGTACAAATGTGACTGCGGTACTCTATTTTCAAGGTATAAATTCATGCTCATTTTTCTACTTTCCTATTATCAGCGTTCTTCATTAATCATGTAATGGAATAAACACGATCAATATCCTGAGAATGTAAATTAAATTTACCCAATTCATCCCTTTAAGTTTTTAAGTTAAGTGATGGTTTATATGTGTTCGAATTTCTATATTATCTTTGTTTTCTCTTCATTTATAATGATTTTCACTTGTTGAGCTTTGTGCAATCATCCAAGTCTATAAGTAATAAGTAATGGAAATGTTGAAAATCAAATTAAATTTATTCAACCCATCAATTTACCAATTTGAACGGCAGGAGAGACAGCTTCATCACTCACAGAGCATTCTGCGATGCGTTGGCGGAAGAGACAGCCAGAGTAAATTACGCAGCTACAAGCATAAGCAACGCTGCCAATAACAACTTCAATTACCAGTTCATGGGCGGAGGGACAGAATCAGCATTATTCATGCCACAGCCACAACATTATTTTCCAGCAGCTTCTATTTTCAAGCCAATCATCTCAGGAAATGAAGGAAGAACGTCCTTAAGAAATGCTAATAACCTTAACCTTGGTGGCTCCATGGTCAGTAGCAGTTCAGGGTTAATTTACTGTACTGACCCTGTACTTCCCCCAGCAGCTGGTGATAATTATAGTAATCTCAATTGGGTATTTGGGGCAAAGCCTTTTTCTCAAAACAACAACAACAACCATGGTGATGAAGATGGTGAAGATTTGGATGAAAATGAGAAGTTGGTAAGGGCCACGGGTGGTGGTGCTTCTTCAATGTACCGCCACCAATTACTACAGCAATTGAACCATAGCCAAATGGCAAATATGTCAGCCACTGCTTTGCTGCAAAAGGCTGCCCAAATTGGGGCAACTTCCACCACCACCTCAGACCCATCATTATTCCAACTCCAAGAGGGTTATGTGTTCAAATGCAGCAGTGGGAGTGGTACGGCAGCTGCTGGCTGTGGATTTTCAGCTGGTACAGTTAACCCAATTATGGAGGTGGAACTGGAGGGCATGTACCCTGCAAAACGGCGTCGTACAGATCAGTGTGAACAAGAGCCTGGAACTGGAACTGGAACTGGAACTGGAGGGCAGACTAGGGATTTTCTTGGAGTTGGCGCCCACACTACCATTTCCCACGCCTCATCTATCAATGGATGGATCTAGCCATTTAATTACTATGTATGGTATGGTATTTGCCAATTTCATTTGGACCTCTCTCTCTCTTTTTTTTTTTTTTTCTTTTCTTCATTTCTTTACGCAAAGTTGACAATAAAGTAAATCAAAAGATGGGGGTGAGAATGGAGAATGAGATTTATTCAACTATCTATATCCTGATCAAGATGAGCAAAGTTGAGCATCTTCAATATCAGTTTTATATATGATTCTTTTATATAAAAAAAGAAAAAAAAAATGGGGATCAGGGGAAGTCTGCATATTCACTTGAGTACCAGAAAGTTTGTAACTTTTGCAAAATTGTGGGTTTTGGGTTTGGGTTTGATAAAAGAGAAAGTGGGGCAAAGTTGGGGTCCCCTTTTGGACTCCATTATTGCAATTTTTCATATCTGTCTTGGTGGTTGTCATGTCAAACATGGACCCAACAAGAAAATAATAATAATAATTAATAAAGTGTGCCAAAAACAAAAACGATTTCATTATAAGGCCCATCTGTTTATTCTAAACTAAATATAATTCTACTTTTTCTCTTTCAACCAACCATATATATTATCAATTTGTGCTCTTGTATCTTGATTTGATTTGTCTTCTTTCTTTCCTTACCTTTTCAGTCATCTTCGTTAAAATCGTTCTTTTAGCAAAATAAGTGAGAGGTACGAAAGTTTAAAAAAAGAAGTAGATCTCATTCATTCATGATTGTATTATGTTCATGTTGACAAGTTCTTATCTTTACTTTGAAAAGTAAATTTATGAGGTAAAAGATATATTTATGTTTCAACTTTACTATATCCAATAATGGTAATCTTTACCTTTACCGAGATACAGCATTCCCATAGAATTTAAATAATGTTTTGGGGGTGAGAATTTAGGATAGCTTTGGCGTTCCATAAAGGGCATGGGTGTGTGATGATAAATAACCTACTTTGACGTGAAAAAAAAAAAGCAGAAAAAGCAACTCTTTTGATTTTCTTGCCGTATAACAGCAGTATATATGTTGATTTAGTTGCTAGCTAGTAGCTTTTGCAACTTGAATTATGGTTGAACTGTGCCTTTTCTTCTTTGTATATTTGTTTCAATTGCATTCTCTAATGAAAATTTGAAGTGATATTAATGCAGCATTGATGTTATTAGGTAATTAACAACAAAAATTATTGAAATTATCAAATCAAAATATATAAACAAAATTGAAACTTTGATGATAATTTCGTTTTCTACTTTTTTTGTTTTTAGTTTTTTAAAAATATATTTGCTTGATATAGCAATTCATTTTTTGTTTTCTATTTAAAAGAAAGTATTTTTTAAAAACATATTTCTATTTCTAAAATCTTTTTTTTTTCTAGGTAAGATCTTTTCTTTCTAACAAACTTTTTCTCCTTCAAGAAAAATTTCCCTCCTAACTTTCTTTCTCTAAAAAATTTATCTTTCTCTCCCTAGATAATATTTACTATTATTTCTCTCCAAAATTGTCAATCTCTATCACTTTTAATGTTTACAGTTAGGAGTAGTGAGACCTAAAAAAAATCTCTATATCATTTTTATTTATTTTTTCTAACATATCATTCCCATTTTTTCTCTATTTTTTCTCCTTCTAAAAATTTGATATTTTCTTGAACTTTTCTCTCTTAAATTTCGTCTCTAACATATAATTTTTATTTTTTTAATGTGGCAATAAACGAATGTTTTCACAATATATTTATTAGGGACGATTTTTGAGGTTTAACCAAATTGTAGAGATGCTTTTTTAAGTACAACAAGTGAGGTGGGAGATTTCAAACTCATATATGCTAAGCTCATATTAGCTAAATTATAAGATGTTGAAACTAAGTCAAAATTATATAATCAAATTATCAGTATATCACCCCCAATAAACCCCAAAACAGAGGAAAAAGATTACAACTCATCACTTTCCACACGGCTTATAAGTAGGTGATTTTGCTCAAACCAAATAAACGATACATGCAATTTTAAAATCTTTCTCCAAATTCAATAAAATTTCATGTTCTCAACTTAAATTTATGAACTTATTAGACACTAAAGTTTAAAACTCTGAAAGTTGTAATTTAATAAAAAAAAATGTTTAGCAATAGGGCAACCATATATAAATTCATGAAGTTTGACTAAATTAAACTTTCGAAATAAATCACATCAAAACTATGCCCAAACCATTTGTAATTAGAAAAATAACATTTTAAACAAATAAATTTACTTCAATATTTTCTCTTGGGTCACGGCCCATCTGAAGAAACCGACCAAACCCATTGGGACAAAAAGCCCATACCATAACCTTCAGACAATCCCTCACTCCGTCCGTCGAGAAGGCTTTAGCTTCAGCGAGTAGCGGTGGTTCCGCCATGAAATTCACAGATTCTCCGGTCATACAGCTTCCGGTGGGGGACGCCGTCCTCTCCCTCCAGCAAGACAACGGTTCTATGCACGTCGGCACCTCCGTCTGGCCCTGTTCTCTTGTTCTCGTCAAATTCGCCGATCGATGGGCCTCAATCGCCCCCACCGGAAACCCTTATTCCTCCCTCCTCGATTTCCGCGGCAAACGCGCCGTCGAGATCGGCTGCGGCTGCGGCGCCGCCGGGATGGGCCTCTACCTCCTCGGCCTCACCGATATTCTTCTCACCGATATATCTCCGGTCCTTCCGGCCCTCAAACATAACATCAAACGCAACAAGCCCGTCCTTAAGAAAGCCCTAAAGCACTCTGTTCTTTACTGGAATAACCCTGCCCAAATTTCCGCCCTTAATCCGCCGTTTGATATAGTGATCGCTACTGATGTCGTTTACATTGAGGAAACGGTCGGCCCCCTTATTTCGGCCATGGATGCGCTAATTGGGACCGACGGCGTCGTGCTGTTGGGATACCAATTGAGGTCCCCGGAAGCCGATAAGCTCTTTTGGGAAATGTGCGATAGGGTTTTTCAAATTGACAAGATTCCACATCAAGATTTGCACCCCGATTTTGCCTACGAGGAGGCCGATGTCTTTGTACTGAGGAAGAAGGACACGGCCTCGAGAAGTTAATTCGTGAGTTTAATTTTTTTTTCTGTTACATTGAGAATTTTATAGGTTGGAGCAAATACTTTCATTTTGGTATTTGATATATGATGAGACCCTGCTATATTATAGAGTTGAATTTGCAAGTGTTCTGTGATTTTTGTTACATACAAATCATAATTTGCAAGATCAATGGTTCTGTATTGGCTATTTAACAACTGGCGCTCTGTTTTTCCTTTTGAGTGATATCAAAGTCTCTTGCTTTCTTGTGTGTGCGCATATTCATTTTTTCACCACAATTGAACTCGCGAGGAAAATTTGGAGGGGTACTTTCGTTTCTCAGGATATCTATCCGATTCCAGGATAGTTGAATTATGATCCTGAATTGGCCATCTATTAGATCATTAGAACAGATTTTGATTCGATACATTATTTGTTTGCTTGCAGATAATTAATCAACTAGGAAGAAAACTACAATGTGTAGTACGTCCGGCTCATGAATACCTGATCGTTTGTTTCTTAAATATATATTTCCATATTGATTCATCTGTACTGTATTCATTATCACAGTTCCCTCTCTCCAATTTATTCATACGACAATAATTAACAATGATCATGAAACAACAGAGGACCCACCGTGGACTGCAAACGAATTGCCTCCCGATCTATTTTGATCACTCGGCTGAAAAGAGATGAAAGAAGGGTTATAGAAATCAACAGCTGGGTTAGGATTGGAACCCAACTCATGGCCATTATTGATCTTTTGTCCCCTAAACTTGAGAGAAATGGAGTCCTTCGTCACTCCACATTGCCTAGGCTGTGTTTGGTAGAACACTTTTGAAACCACAATCTCTCCATCTTTCTCTTCCTCACTGCTCCCCAAATGGTATTGGTGCATTATCCAGTTCGTCTTCTCCGGCTTTCTTTGCTTCCCATAGTTGGTGTATAGGACCAGTATCTTTTTGTAACCCTTCACTCTCCCGCCCACCAGAACCGGCCTCGTCTTCCCGGTCTTGTGCCACCGGGTGTCGCCCTCACCGTCGGTGTCCTCGGCATGTACTTTTCTTCTTTTTCTTTTTCCTGTTGTGTAGGCCTTGGACGGCCGGTGGAAGAAGTGCCGGACCAAACCATCCTTTTGTACTCCTGGATGCATCATCAATATATGGTTCTCTTTTTCAGAATATTACGTGACAGATACGAATCTCTCAAAAGAAGAAAAGATGGGGCTTTAACTGCAGAATTATGCTTAAGTTAACTAATTAATAAGAATGTATAATAATAATATTTTGTATTTTGTTTGTGGGTTTGTTTCGAAGGAAAGGGAAAAAAATCACTGTTGCTTGTGCTGAAGTTAGCTGAGGGGTTAGTTTTCATGGAAAAGACACTGAATTCTATACGCTACCTCCTGGCTTCTGGTTTAGCAGTGGATTAATTTCAAATAATAAATCGAAATTATCATCTCAATTGGCTCATAATAAATTATTTCACTAACTTATATAGAATCCCGCATAGTCTGTTTCAGTTCTGTCAACATTTTTAAGATTTTCAATTATAACTCTTTCTGTGCGATTATCAAGCAGTAATGGTGTAAACTTTCATGTGGATGAGAGCGATTAAGATAGAAGTAATGAAACAAATGAATTAGAATTACCAGGCAACTTCTGGGGATGTGTATAGCAAATTCCTTGGTCCCATTGAATAGTGGGGATGAATTCATGGATGAGGCTGTGAGCATAATCACACCCAACAACCTTTCCCTCTAAATGTTGAAGAAGCTGTTGATCCGTAGGGTCGAATTTCACACCCGCAGGCAGACCCGGTAGAGTATGAATTCCACCCTATATATTGAAGAACATGGAAGTGAAGCAAAATAATAATTAAAAAGCAAAAACAAGAACAGACACAGACATGAAAAACCTTTTGATTTTGTGGGCACTTGATTTGGTGGCCGCAAGAAGGACAAGATTTGATGATTTGGGTGTACTGTAAACCACATTCCTGATGTGTCATTATTCACCAAAKTAATGGAGCCTTTTGAGGCAACAAAACGAAGAATTTGGGTTCCAACTTATAAATTCATATATATAAGAACCAAGAAGAGTTTGATATATTGAGTGGAGAGGAGGCTACCTAATATGAGGAGCGTGGGGGGAGTTTTATTCAGGTGTAATGTCACTGTGGAGTGTGCATAAAGATATAAAGCCTGAGTTTTGAAAATACACCCATAATATATATATATATATATACATATATATTATAATGGAAAGAGACCTAGAATATTTTCTTCTACCGCGATTAACTAAATCATGTTTTTATTTAAAATTTAAGTTGTGTCCACCGGCTTTTCCATTATTTATTTTCTTATACCAGATTACACGTGTGGGTTGGAAATTTCAACGTTTCTTTCCATTTTCTATGACCTTTTTTTTAAGTTTAAGACATTGTTTTCAAATTATCTCAAAATTTGGTTTCTTGTTCTTTTTTTTTTCTTTTAATAAAGCCAATTATGCTCAATGTCACATGTTATTTTTACTAAAAGAATAATTAATAAATATGCCACAGTGTGTAAGTAGCTTCTCAATGTATTTTTTAAAATTTATAGCTTCATTTGAATTAGTTTACGTTAACCGTAATTTTCAGTGAAAAGAATGATATGTTTATTATTGAGATAATATATTTCAAATCAATTTCATGGAAACCTTCTACCAATTGTTGGTATATCGTGATCCGATTATAAATTATGAAAGGAAACTTACAAAATCCGATGAATTGTTGGCATCACTGTTTTTTCTTTTGAGTTTTTTAAAAATTTGCTGACAATTTTTGGGTTAAACTTAGGAAATAATACCAAAAATACAGTCACCAAAAGGGTAAAAAACAACAAGAAGAAGCAACTAGTTCAATAAGTAAAATAACATTACTATTTTTAATAGGTAGAAAGTTTGAATCTCTACCTCATAATTATAATTGTAATTTCGTCTTAAATAAATTGTTAAAAATAAAAAAGCCTCCATGGTTGAAAATAAGTTTTTACTCTGCGATGTACGACATATCGTCTGTAAAAAAGAAAGGCACTTTCGTCACTTACCTTATAAGAAACCCAACAATCCCGAGAGAGAGGAAGGGAGCAAGTAATTAATTAACTAGGGTTTATTTGCACATAATATATTATATTGTACTTAAAGAATCAATTTTATAAAAGAAAAAAAAATGATTACGAAGATAACAGATAATTAATAATTAATCCTCTGGGTCAAATTTTTAATTGATTTCTGTTTGAAATGAGTTTTGATCAGTAACTAGGGTTATTCTCCTTTAAAAGGAAAAGGAACAATATTCTTATTATTTAAAACAACCAATAATTTTGCTAACCTAAGTGTAGCTTAAGATTAAAACACTCATATTTTCTCAAGGTCAAAAATTAAGGTTGGATCCTGTCTTTACATTTGTCTGACTCTAAAGAGAGAAAAAAAAAAAAAAATTCAGGAGCGGGGCGAGGGAAGGAGGCCTCAGATTAAAAGCCCAAAACGTTCAAACGAGAGTTCACCTCGCTTTCATAACTTTACATAGGTATGTAATTTTCTCATTTAATTTTATCAAATTCAACCTTAAACATAATTAACATAAATATATATTTCATAAGAAGAAAAATAACTCACACAAAATCAAACTACAAATCACTAAAAATTTAACCACCAAGACACCCAAATCAAACCACACACTTGGACACAATTCCACAATCACAAAAATAGTTTCATTGAACACAGGAATGTAAGGGGCTGTTTTGGTTGGAAACTCGGATTTTGTTTTTTGTTTTCATATTTACTAAATCAAACGGATTGAACAATACACTTGGTAGGATTTGAGAAATTCATTTTTGAAAACAGTTTTCAGATTCTATGATCCGAACAGTAGAAATTCTGAAAGTGATTTTTTTTTTTTTTTATGTTTTTAGATTCAGAATTTGAAAGTTTTAAGATGATCTTTGATAAATATATTACTTCGTATTATAAACTAATTAGAACATGTAAAATATAATGTATTCTAAATTATATAACATTGTAAAATAATAATTATACAAAATTTATAAAAAAAAATATTAATAAATTAATTAATATAACTCTAGATTAAACTAAATATAGTTTGTAACTACCAATTTTTTAAATTTGAGATTCAATTACCAAATCTGCTACCAAACACATATCTGAAAACACTAAAAACAAATAATAGAACTCTGATTTTCCTTGTTTTCAAATTTCTGTTTTTTTGATTACGAACCAAACGCATCCTAATAAACTCGTTATTTCTTACCACAAATTGTCTAGAAGAAACGATACCAAGACTCAATTAACATTTAATTGAGTTCCAGCTTCAATTTAATTAAAGTTTAAATCTCAACTAGTCTGCTCTCCCAACTTTGAAGTATATTTTATTTTRGTTTCTAAATTTTGAAAAATATCTATTTTAATCTCCAAACTTTTACAATTATCACCTAATAGTCAATAAAATGAGCATAGCTCAACTAGTCGAGTTCGAATCTCCATTTTAAAAAAATGTCACCTAATATATATTTACCCAATATTTGTCTCAACCGACACAAGTAACTTCAATATATGTCCATGTTAATACAAACTATATTATTCATTTGTTGAGCAAAATAAAGGTAAAATTTAAAATGATTATATTTCTAAAATTTAGGTACTATAATAGAAATAGAGACTAATAAATTTGAGAAACGAAAAGAGGTTAAACTTGAAACAGGGCCAACGAACCTGAGCTGAACACTCCTCAAACCAAACAAACTGGAAAACGAAAACGAAATCAAAATCAACAAAAATGGAAGCTATTAATTAATCTTCCGTTGTTCATCATCAAAACCCGAAAGCGTTTCCAACCATAGCCAGCAACCGATACATAACGCTTTTTGGACAGTTTCAATTAAACAAACATAACAAAATCCATCTTAATTTGAAATCCTCTCGAGGTTTCGTTTCAATGGCTTCCAAACAAATCATTCATAAATATCCCACCACAAGGGAAGAACGCAAATCAGAGCTCAGCAAAGTAATTTGGATTCGACATCAATGGAAGGTGAAATCGAGAGCCAAAGTCTACAAGCACTCGCCGAGGGGCTGCGACAAATGGAGCAGCCACTACTGGAAAATGCCCCAACAACAAACGCTAAGCCAACAAAAACGCCTGCCCAGAAGGCCATAAGAAAGACCTTCAAAGGAACTGCCCATTTGGCCAATCTTCTCCCAACAGGGACCGTCCTCGGCTTCCAAATTCTGTCCCCCATATTCACGCACCAAGGCCAGTGCCACACCAAGGTCAGCCAATCCACCACACTTGGCCTTGTCACCCTCTGCGCCTTCTCCTGTTTTTTCCTCCTCTTCACCGACAGTTTTCGGGACGAACGAGGCAAAGTCCGATATGGGGTCGCCACGTTTCGAGGCTTGTGGATCATTGACGCCTCTGTCACTCTTCCTGATGAAGAGGCTGCCAAATACAGGCTTCGGTTCATCGATTTCTTCCACGCCTTCGCTTCTCTGCTGGTTTTCGTAGCTGTTGCTCTGTTCGACGAGAATGTGGTTAAGTGTTTCTATCCCACGCCATCGGATGAAACAAGGGAGCTCTTGGTTGTGCTGCCTGTCGGAATTGGCGTCTTGTGCAGCTTGTTGTTTATTGTTTTCCCCTCCAAACGACACGGAGTTGGGTTCCCCCTCTCTCGCCACTAGCAAACCAATGCCAATGGCCTCTCTCTTTTATACTAAATTCATGTTGCAATCAAACTTTTGTATTCTACATTCTTGAGTTTTTGCTTATTTAATGAATTCAATCGAAGAATATAACCTCAAAATTGACACATTCATTCAATCAAATCACTCGCTTTATAAAAAGAAACAACGCTATCCAAACAAAAGATACAATTCATGCTGGACCCAAGAGCTTCCTAATGCCGACCTTCTGCTCGGCGGTGAGTCTRGTGGGAAACTTGATGACGAAATGAATTCTCAAATTCCCTTTCTTTGTGGGGTCTTTTTGGAGCGGCATTCCTTCAGCTGGAATCACTTCTTCGTAATTTGGAGTGATGACATTAGTGATTGGGAAATTGAGATGTCTGCCATCCAAGGTTGTGAGATGAACAGAGCACCCTGTCAAGGCCTCGACCAGAGATATCTTCTGGGTGACGATTAAATCGTTTCCATCGCGAGTGAATAAGCTGTGAGGCTTCTCATCGATGACGAAGACGAGATCTGATGGTATAACATCAGGCTCCTCGTTCCCTTTTTCTGGGAAAGTGATCTTTGTTCCTTTCTTCCACCCGGGTTTTATGTTGATTGTCAAAATCTCCTCTGTTTTCATCGTTTTCCTGATTAGGTTAAGAAAAATGAAAGGTTAGATCTTGAAAGAGTAAAAACAAACACAAAAGAAATTGTAGGTTTTTTATGCGTTTGCCTACCCACGAATATCAGTGATTTCTCTTGAAATTTTCATTTTTTTGGTGGTTCCATTGTACAACTCTTCAAGGCTACACAGTAAGTGTCTCTCAATTGGAGGGGCTTTACGAGAAGCATGTCGGGGGGCCATGGAACCGCCTCCGCCGTCGCCACCGCCGTCACCGAAGGATGCAAAAATACCATCACCGAAAATACCTGATGAGAACCTTTGTCCTCTTCCACCCATGCCGCCGAACGGGCTCGAAAACCCAAAGAATTCAGAGAAAATATCGTTTGCGTTTCTGGGATTGAACCGAAACGTGGTTGGTCCATCTCCGGTGGAGAAGAAGGAAGCGCCGCCCGGCCATCCGGCATCCGGCGGTGGCACCTGACCCTTCAGCCCGTCTTCACCGTACCGATCATAGATTGCCCTTTTCTGGGGATCGCTAAGAACCTACAAAAATTTCCCAAATAGAAACAAGGTGCCAATCAATTCAAAAAACAGAGGAAAACAGAGGAGTTTCATTTGCTTGAAAAATCCCAACTGAGCGGAACGAGAAACAGAAAGAGGAAGCCATATCAGATTGAAATCGAAAAGAGGAAGCTAATAAATACCTCATAAGCTTCAGAAATTTGCTTAAATTTAGCTTCAGCTTCTCTCTTGTTCACAGGGTTCTTATCAGGATGCCATTTCATGGCAAGTTTTCGATACGCCTTCTTCAAATCTTCATCAGTAGCATTCTTATCGACCTGCAAAATCCGGTAGTAGTCGACGCCCATTTGTTCCCTTTGCGCTCTCCTTCTCCTTCTGCCCTGCTTTCTTCTTCGAGAGCAAAAGTGAAAGCTTTTTGGATGTGTTTGCAGCTTTTTCAGACCAAATTGGGTTGGG
Organism: Momordica charantia; assembly: GCF_001995035.1. The sequence continues at coordinate 801,106 of NW_019104503.1, forward strand.
TGTATGAGTATGTGTTGTGAAGATAACGATGCAATGGCGGTGTTAATTTTTTGGGAGTCTAGAATGGTATGGTTTAAGACATCAGTGGAAAGTTCCAAAAAAACTACAACACTTGTCATTGTCAACAAATTTGGCTTTTACAAATCAGCCTGTGAGGTAAGATGAATTTATTGGAGTATGATTTTTGGTTATTCTTTTTAATTTGTTTCTGTTCAATTATTTAGTGTATGCTCTCTCTCAAATTACCTTTTTTTTTAGCGAGGTAATCAGTAATAAGAAGTGTGTTCTTTTTCCTCTTTGACAGTAAAATTTTCTACTGTTTGGCAAGTACATATCTTGCACAAACTTTTTATTTGGATGGAATTTTCTTCAATACTAGTCTCCAAAATAATCAAACAATGTTGAAATGAAAACAAACTTTCGCCCTTAAACTCACTGTTATAATTCATAACTACAACCATTAATTGGGTCAGTTTGACAAAGTGGGTTTCATCTAAAACCAGTCCATATGTCCAGGATCCCCCTTGCAAACAGATTTGGGTCAACAAAACCAAACATTAAAGAATCAATGATAAAAAAGAATACCATTATTATAAATCTGATCTATAAATTTCTGAAATACACGTAATATACAACTACGAAACAAAAAATGGATGTGATGATAGTAAGAGAAAGAAAAAAAAAGAGATGGATGGAGAAAACATCAACAGGGTATTTGGTGGGTGAACCATCGGAGCACCTTGACCGGAAGCTTGACGAGACCCACCGCCATATTTGCTAGGCCGGCGCAGCAGATGCAGCACGGGCACAGGCAACTCAGCACAGATCTGCAATAAAACCCCAACCCCAACCCCCCATTACTTCTCAATTTCAAAATTTTTAATCATAACAGATACGGAACACAGAACAGAGTGAAAACAGAACTCACCCGATGATCCATATCACTGCCCCAACCACTGATAAAACTAGTGCAACCAACGCAAATGGCAGCCCCAGCAGGAACCCCAATGGCCTGCAATCTCCCATCTCTCTCGCTTTCTTTTTCTCTGTTTCAGATGGAACTTGGAAATTGGAATTTGGAAGTGAATTAAGGATACGATACGGGCACCTGTATTTATATTTTCCCCACGGCGAGGGGACGCGGTCGCAACCGCCGCCCACCACCACCAACTTTGCTGGGTGAATTCCCTTTGCTACCCTTGGAGAGGGTGAAAGGTCCAGGGGTATTCTCGGGAAATTGGGCAATTTTGAAGCTTCGTGCCAGCCTGTTGAAGATTCCGCGCTGACTTTTCTTTGATTTTGGAGCGTTGATCTGATCCATCTAAGCCAATCGCGTCGGCTCTCAGATTCCACGGCGGTTCAATTTCAAACCCGCCCTTTTAGGAATTCGGTGAGCCTTCACCCGGTTCGAGTTTTTATAAACCCGTCAACATATTAATTCCGAAACTCTACAAATATTGGCGGCTTTCTTCCTTTCTAATGCGGTTTCACTGGTTAGGAAAATACAAATATTTTTTTGGAACCTTTTTTCTTCTTGTCCCCTGTTTCTATTTTAAAATTAAAAATAGAAGTTCCAGTTTATTTGAAAAGTTTTAATTTGAATATTGCTCAATGAACCAAATGATTGTCCCTGAAAAAACGATTCAAATGATTGAAATTTTGAATTTCTACCTTTCTATTGTAGTACTATATTATAAAAACCTAACCTGGCTTAAGAAGTAAGAGATAAAACTTGTTTGATGATAATTCAATTTCTTAAAAAGAAAAAAAAAAGAAGAAGAAATTAAATATGTCTTAATATCTTTGTTAAGCCTAAATATGTCATTCGAATTCTRTTTCGTTTCTATTTGTGTTTTYCTGTTTTCACTGTTAACAGATTTTGAATATAAAATTTAAAATGCAGAATTATATAGAAAACATAAAAACTTTGATAAATATAGTATTTCATGTTATAAACTCATTTAATTTTTGTTAAAGCTAATACATATAAAAATAATATATTATAAATTTTGTAAAATAATGACTTTACAAAATTTATAACATCTATGTTAACAAAYTAATTAATAATATTTTAAATTAAACTATCTATTAAAATTCGTAACTATGAATGATTTTGAACCAGTTTTTTAGATTTAATTTTCAAATCTACTGTCAGATATGAATATTCATTGAATTTCTATTTCAGATTACCAACCAAATTCACTGAAATCTCAACTTCTATTTCTTTGTTAGTACAGATCTTGATTCTCAACCATATTTGGAATAAAATTCAATGTAGGATGATCTTACTAATTTTCTGTCAAATATTACGAATTATACTAAATTTATATCTACAATGACATATATAATTAATGTTGAAGAGATGGGTGAAAGAGTGTATAAGGGTAGAAATTAGTGAAATAAAAAATGCATATCAAGAGAAACTAGAAAATTTACCAACAAATTTAAGAGAATATTTGTAGGTTGAAATACATTCCCACTATTGTCCCTAAGATATTTTGATTTCTAACTTTAGAAAATAATTCTAAAAGGTTATTGGAACTTCGGCATGATAAATTTCTATTGTTCCTAAGATATTTTGATGTCTAACTTTAAAATGTAATTCTAAAAGGTTATTCCATAAAATGCTGATACGGAAAAAGCGGTAATGTTTGTTTAGGGGCCAAGCCATGGGAAGGGTCAATGTGTCGATTTTGGTTCGAGTAATGGGCTTGGGCTTGGGTGGGCTGTGGTCCAAAACAGCTGCTGGAATGGAGTGAACCGAAAGCCCACTCCTTCTAATTCCAAATTTGACCTCTCCAAGCTCTCGACAGCTGGCAGTGAAAATGAAACATTGCATTGCATCCCATAATTTTCTCTATGCTCATCACGAAATAATCGACACCTATTTTCACATTATTATATTTTATTTTCGTTTCTTTTAGACTTTATTTGGGTGATAATTTTGTCCAGTATATATATATATATATACATATATATATATATATATATATATATATTTGGGTGATAAATGGTTTTAAAAAAATAGTGATTGTGTTTCCACTGAATTTTCATTAAAACAACACTTCCCAAATATTTTATTTTCAATGTTTTTGTGTATTATAATTAATTAAGATTTATGATGTGTTTTAGTCACTTTTTTTGGTATGATAACTTAAAATTTTGTTTAAATCCTAAGTCCTAACTAATATTTTAGGGAAAAAAGAGTTTGTTTAAATGTAGTATTAGTCCTTAAATAATTTTATGATTTTTTATTTTAGTTCTTAAATTTCTAAACGTTTTATTTTTTTTTCTTAAATTCTTACAAATTATTTATTTCAATCCTTTTTAACTTTTAAAATTTTATTTCTGTCAAACAACTTGAATATTGTGTTGAATTTGACATAACTCCATCCATATCCATATGCATGTCATATTTACATTATTATTTAATTCTTGAATTTTAGTTTAGTCCCTACTAAATTAATCTGTACATTATTATATTAATTACGATAGGACTGAACATGCATCTCTGCCAAAGACTAAATTTGAAAAAGTATTAAAATAAAAAAAGTTGAAGCATCCAAGTGTGAATATCCAAAAGTTTAAGACCAAATATATAATAATTCATAAAATTAAGCACTATCATATTGTTTAAACCAATATTTTTCGATCTATAAAAAAAGATTAGTAATTTATATATAATTGATTTTTTTTATTTAAAAAGTTAGAAGAGATAAAATAGTTAGTTCAAATTTCTCGAATGGTTAAAGTATTTATATCCGGTTAAAAGTAGTACGAATTTCTTCTCCTTAAGTTGTATTAAAAAAAGAAAGTTGTTGTATTAAAAAAAGAAAGAGAAATTTGAAATGACAAATGAAAAGCATAAAACTAGCTTTTATTTNGTTTTTATTTTCTCATAATGTGCAAATATATTTCAGTTGTGAAAATATATACTGAGAGTCACAGATATATATTGATTTTTATGCATAGATATATGGATTTCTGACAAGCGTGTGTATATTCAAACAAATAACTTCCCACCACAAAACCCTTCGAAAAGTTGTTTCTGTCAAAGACAAAAATCTCTTCTCCACTCATTTATTTACATGTAATGCTTTATTTGGCTTTATTCTTATAAAATATCATTTCCTCCATATGCCCATATTCATCAATACAATATGTTTTCTTAAATAATTTTTTTAACATTGGTAAAGACATATACTAATAATAAATTTGAGGAAAGACCTCACCTTTATTTTTTACCTTGCTCCAATCTTTCAATTTCCACTAAAACAAATAAATTTAGATAATAGTGTCCTAACATTGCCTTAAAAACTTTGAATATGTATTTAATTTTTAACGATATACCTGTTAATGATACCATATTGAAAAGACAAGGGTCGGGATCTAACAAATGTTTTGTTTTGAGATGGAAATCGTGATATAGTATCAGAGCTCCAAACTCAAACGGGTATCCGACCCAAGATTTTTGAATCCAAAAAGGTCATCATCTTGAAGGCGAATATTGATAATACTTTCATTTGAAAAATCATTAAAAAGAATAATACATTTTAGTCATTTTTTATAAAATTTTAACACAAATTTTATACCTATTATGCATTTTAAGAAATATATTGAAATGTACCAAAGTTGAAAATACTGAGACCAAAGCGAACATTTTGAAAATCCAAGGACCAAAATGAACAAAAATTGAACATAGAGGTACCAAACTAATATTTTAACATATAGTTAATACAACACTTATGGAATTTTTGAATTACTTAACGAGAACACTTTGACTTTAGATCTGCATATTACAGAAAAGAAGGAAAAAAATAATATAATATCAAGTAAATATGGTAGTATATATTAGTATGACCCGTTACTTTATTTTTCTAATATCAAGGAAAAATTTTCTTGTGTCTCCTTTTCCAGCAATTTAAAAGAAGATTCTAGTAGATCTTGACTAGTTGTGCTTAATGTTTGGTTTTCAAACTCCAAAATAGCGCTTCGCCAAAGTCATCAAAATGCATTAGGGGGAAGGTGAGAGACAATGACAATTTTGTAACATTAAATAAAATAATCAAGTATAATTATTAAGTTGATAAGTTGATAGTAATAATTCACAAAAAAAAAAGTTTAATCTAATTAAATGTGAATAATCTTGGAAATTTGAATGAAAATTATTGGAGAGTGTATTGGATGAGGGAGAGGGTGAAAGGTGAAATTTTGGATTATTAATTTGAAGTCGTTGTAGGGGAGGGGACCTCAAATGGCGAAAAAGAAAGCCAAAGCCATATTTACAACATATATTATATATAATATTAATCACCAACAAGTTCAACAGCAATTATTGCAAGCTTTGAGGACCCATTCTTAACAACATGTATATGTCCAATTCCATGGTCTGCCTCGGCGGACCATTAATAAAGATATATATATATCTATGTCCTTTTTAGCATTGTACTAAACAAATTAAATAATCTGTCATCAAAACTTGTGTTACTTTCATCTTCTGAATGCCCTTCTGCTTTCTCATAATTTGGGTCTATCCATGCATTTTGTTTAGCTTTATACACACAAAATAATCAAAGTATATGAGCAAGTAATATGTTATATAGTATGGTTTATGAATGTTTTAATTTGTTATATATTTCTGTTCTTTGGGTTATTATGAAATTTAAGGACTGTAAATTACTCTTTTGTGTGTGTGCTGTGAAGTGAGACAAAGTAACGGGTGAAGAAAGTCCAATACAAGTATCCACTTTGCTTTATGGAGCTGTTTGGGCAAGATTTTTCTATGTTGTCTTTACTTGGAT
>NW_019104503.1:815111-872469 GCF_001995035.1 Momordica charantia
ACCCCTACCATAACTTTCCTTTCCATAATTTCATTTTTTGCACTTCCACCCCTGTTCCCTTTTATTATTTCAATTCCCACCCCATGGCTTGCTTCCTTTTTTAAATTTCAAAATTAAAAATAAAATGGACGATATTACGCAGCCACAAGATGGTCCGGCGTGGCGCCCACCACCGCATGGAAGTACCCTAAGATCCAACGTTTGAATTGATAACAATTTTCATTGCTTGTAAAATTTATGTTGGATTTTAAAAAAAATGAAAAAGTAATTAAAAGTAAATAGAATAAAATAGATGTGTTTTGAGAGTACAATACTAAAATAAACAAAATAAAAAAGTGACAAAGATTGAAATGAGAGAACGAGACCAAAAATTAAAATTTTACGTTTGAACTCTTAACGCCATCATCTTCGTATTCGAAAAATTTTAAAGAACAAATTAGAAAAAAAAAAAAAACTTTAAAAACCCAACTATTTTTATTTTTTTGTTTGCTTAAATTGAAGACAAACTGAAGAAGACAAGCTTTCTTTTTGGCTGGTGCCTTGGTTAGTTGAAAGATCCATATCTCCCACTTAAACTGTATACATGAAACTATTCACTAACCTCGCAAGCAGTTCAGTGTACAGAACACAGCACACATCCAACATATCCATCTCTGAACTGGGCCCTCCACAAAATTTTCACCTTTTAATCTTATGTTTTATTTTGTTCCCCTCAATTGAGTGTTTTCAGACCATCTCCTGTTCTTCACATATTTATATATATATATTAGATGTGTTGTGTAAGGGGCATTACTCATTTCTGCTATGGTCTGATTATTACAACTCTGTCGCCTATGAAGGGGATATGTGTGTACTTTATACCATTCCAAGGGCTTCTTAATTACCATTCTAAGTTTGTGGTGTTTGCTTGCTCTTGCTACTTCACTCACAACTCACCAGGTACTCTAGTGTCTAAATAAGGTCTCCAAGAGTAGAGTCGAGTCAGTCGACAAGTGGGAACTTGTTTGTATTCTAGTGTTCCCTCTACATCAGCTGTAAAGGAATAGCACCATTGTGATTTTCTACAGATTTCAGTCTAATTTTGGAGCAATTCTGTGCAATCAAGCCATTAACTTGCATGGAAATAGCTCTTAAGAGCAGTGTTTTCAACTAACTGTACAACATTTACTAAGTTTCCCATGGCTTATTGTGTTCAGAGATTTGGCCACCATCATAAGTCTGTGATGCCTTTCATGTTTCTTGACTGCATATGATTTCGTTCAATCAAGATTTCTTAAATCAATATTGAATTAGCCATAACCAGCCAGCCACAGATAAAACCACAGATAATCACTCAATAAATTTCACCTTTTCATATGTCAAAAAGCTGCCATTTGAACCACCTTTGGTGTCGCAAATGCGCTCAAAAAAACACTTGCCAATAGTACTTTATGTTGAGAGTCGTATTATTCATCTTTTTGGAAGATAGTGTGACAAAATGCCTACTTGATTCCGTATAATAAACAGTAAAGACGGCAATTGAAGTCATTCCTTCGTTAAACTAAGCACAACGTATCTCATGACACAGAGAAGAATAACTCGTTAGTTTTGACATGCGGAAGTAATGAACTTGTCCCCTATATCACTTATGCTGGCCAATTTAAATGGTTCCTCACATTAAAATATGGCAATGACAATCGGGTTAGCGCCGCTGCTTTCGGTCATCGTCATCTTCTTCATCAGAATCGCCACTCTCCCGAAACCTCGGATTCTTCTCCTGTTACAGCATGAACTGTTAAATACCGAAACGCGGCAACATAAACAGGTAAAATCACAGAGAAGCAGACTACATTATAATGGTTTTGCTGGTTGCTCCCACGTGTGAAAGCAAAAGGCAGGTAAGAGATGACATGGTGGAATAATTTGTTATAAAGGAAACATGGCAGGTAAGTATTTGACACTTCTTGTCAAACATTTAAGACAAGTTTGGCATAACCAAAATCATCTTTGATATTTTTAAAATTACTCGTATAACATTGTCAAGGACCAAAATCACTTTAAAATAGTAATGTTTGTCAATGATATGAGTCATTTTAGAAAATAGAAACACTCCCAAACATGCCCTTAAGTACCCTAGTGAAATACGGATAATTAAGAGAAGGCATAGTTCAAAACTTACCGGTCTGGATTCATGATCAGGGTTCCTCCTAGATTCATAATCTGACGTTCTCTTAGAGCTTTCATGGGCATGGTGATCATCATCTCGGTAGCGCTTACGATGGTAATCTGCATTTTGGAACAACAATAATGTAGTCAGATACCTAAAAGCCCACCATCATGCAAATAAATGGTCAACGGATGATTTAAAATGCTGTACAGATTTAATACCTCTACCATGCCGATGCCCATGTCCATGGCCTCCACCGTGTTTTCCATCTGCAGGAGAAAAAGAAGAGTATAAAAAAGACAAATCAAATCAATAATTTTATTAATGAGATGTATGCATAGCATTTCTCACAGCAACTTACACTGAGGTATCACTGGCGGCACAGAGCCCAGTGAACCGGTACCATAATCCACAAGCTGCCTCTGTGCTTCTAACTCTTTCTGGACCAACTTTCCATAGCCACCTCTGCGTTTGATTAATTAAGGAAACTAACAGGAAATGTGATATTTAAAGGACACGAGGTATCAAAAAACAACATTTTTAGAAAGTATTTACATATGAATGAGCTATGATATTAAATTTAACATTTAACAAAAATTAGAGACATGTTGCATGCCATTTGAGGAATGATAAAGCACACACAAGAAATCCAGTAGGGTCATCAGTGTTACACGACTAAAAAGACTAATTCTGTTCATTTTGGAATGATGAAATGTTCATTTGTTTCAGAACAGTTTGATGATGCCATACAATTGATACAAGTTAGCCATTCTCACTAATACAGTTATTGATCCTTTTAGGAGATGCTAACAGTTTTAATAAACTTAAGTTTATGAAGCTTGGCTTTGTGTTCTGTAATATTTGCTCGGATTTTGTGCAAAAGAATGAGTAATAGAAATCAATAATAGATTTGTTGTACCATATATAGAGAGAGAGGACTGAAAACGAAGATTGAGTTAATAAATGGTACCCAAGGGATAAAAAAGGAATTTTTCTCAGAGCATTTGGAACTGGGGTTTCCAATCTACATAGTAATAGTATTAGAAGAAAAAAAGGATATCAGGATCGTAGTCTGTTCGATATTCATCACGCACCTGTGAAAAAAAATGGCAAAAGAAAATAAACAGGAAGTGATGGTAGACTCCAGGTCATGAAAGTAACATAGGTCAGGAACAGTACCTGACCACCACTTCGACCACGACCCCATTGCCTGCCATCCTGAAACCCCCAATCAAAATCCACACGGATAGGACGATCATCAAGAATTGTTCCACTCATATATTTCACAGCATCCTCTGCATCTTCCCGAGAATAGTATCTGATGGGGTCAAGATAAAATAAGCAACAATTTAAAATTATTTGCCACATAATTGGAAAGACTTATAGGTAGATACATGTAAACAGTTTCTTGCAAGTATGAGTATGAAAGACATGACATGAGCTAACAATCTCAAGGTTAAAATGCACCCATACTTTACAATTTGGAATCAAATAGATCTAATATTGATCATTCCACCCCAACTGCGTTCAAATATTCAGAATGACTTGCACCAAACAGGTGACATTCAAGGGGAGCAAAAAATGTATGGAAGCATATGAAGCGAGATCAATAAGTAGAAGAAAGCAGTAGGCTGCATTAGTGGACCACTGATAGAACTCACAGAACCTAAAGAAGAATCATCATAAAGTCACAGTGTCAGTAACACGCTCGGGAAGTTGACTTCCTCCCCTCGTACAGGGGGCCTATCAACAGCAGACAGGTTGAGCATCAAGACATAAATAAATAAGTTTAGTAAATAATTCCAGTGGTAGAATATGATTGCGTGATTTAATGCTGATAAAAAGTACATCAATATATTCTACTGGTTAGGAAGAATTAAGAAGTCTTACAGGACAAAACAAAAGCCACAGGGTGTTTTCGTATTCTTATCCAAACCCATGATTATCTTCTTAATTTCTCCAGCTCGAGAAAAAAGCTCATATACTTGCTCTTCTGTTGTATAAAAGGACATATTTCCCACATAAACGGTGATTGAAGTCTGAAGTGCAATTTCAAATTCATCTTGGGTTCCCTGAAATCTTCTATCCCGATATACAGATAGCTTTGTCGGGTCCTACAAATGATGAAGTTGGAAGCACAAAGCTTGTCATCAATAGAATCTTAGAAACATTGTCTATTATCTAAGAAGATATATGCAACGCTGTCCCTTCCAATAGATTTCCTTATCAAGGTAATCAGAGCTTTTGACGCTTTCCAAACAATTAATGTTAAGACAATCCGATTGTAACATTGGGAATCAGAAAACCCTTTGCCACAATGATCACAAAACTATAACATCGATCAAAAGCTATAGAACAAAAGTGAAGTACAAAATTGCAATGGTCAAGGTAAATTTCAAAAGGACCGGGGGACTAGGTTTAATTAATTAAACAGGTGCTAACATCATAACATATCTTACATAATCCGAAGCACTTGTAAGGGAAGGGAAGGGAAGGGCTTACTCCCGACCCCCAAAAAGAAAGAGCAACATTTGGTACCAAAATGAGCCTTGCATCAAATAAATCGATCGAAACAAAACTTTTCCTTAATCCAGTTCATATAAACCCTCAAACATGCCCGTAGAACTTATTAATACATTTCTTTATACACCCAATAAACCCATTGGAGCGGAGAAGGAATTGACTAAGCAAAGAAATATTAGGCATGAACTGCAGGAAAAGATCTTCGTTATAAATAAATAAGCTTATAGTATGCAATCTACCTTGAACAACGAAGCCATGAACCCTAGAATAACAAAATCTGCACCGCAACTCGAAAACCCACTTTTGGCGAAGCAACTTAGCAGGCAGTTAACAAACCCAAGCTTCAAGATGAAATCCTTATATATGTGTTCGGAATCTGGGCAACAATATAATCACCCGGGCGATAACGAAAGGAAAAAGGAAGAACTAGGTGAACAGAGATAGAACCGCTCCAAATCAGAGTAGATGGTAATTATTAATTTATTGGATAGATTTTGCCTCAGAACTGGAGAACTCGTAGGGTGAGCTCAGTCGCCCAAATCCTGTCCGTTCTGCGACGGTGAGGTAAAATAAATATTAAAAAACAGAAAAATCTTTCTGAATGATCTTTACCGTATTTCTCATTAAATTATTTGCAAATTTATGACATAAATAAAAATTACAATACTCGTTTAAGCTCGCTGATGGTAACAATCATGTACTTAATGAATTAAGGGTAAAAATATATATAAATTATGCATGTAGTGTTTGGTTTTAAAATTCACGATTATTTGAATTTAGGTTTGGATATTGTTTTGATTTTTATTCCTCTCTTTTCAACATTTGTTCATTTTAATATATGTAATTTTTAAATATCTATTTAGATTACTGCATTTTAAAAAGAGATTATTTTGGTCCCTTTATTTTTTATTTTTATTTCATTATTTCGATTACAACACTTCAATCGTAAAAAATTTTGAAATACAACCATAAAATTGTATTATAATAAAATGTTTCCATACGTATAAATATTACATTAAAATTTTTTAAATAGGAAGAGAATGGTAAAGAAAATATCAAAATCGATATTTTGTAAGTACGGAAACTAAAACGAATAAAAAATTGAAATTACTGCTAAAGTAGACATTTTGAAATATAAAGAGAAAAATGAACCAAAAGTGAAAACTGCATAGTCTAATAATATTCAAATCTGAAATTTATAATAATATATTTCTATTTCTTATATAAATGTTGGCTCGCTTGGATGGGATCCGATGTCTTACTACTGATCCATTCGATTCGGTCCTTGGAAAAAAATCGAACCAAACTGATTTTTGCATTATTAATATTTACAAAAAGAAAGACCCCAGTTTTTGAATTATTTCGAAAGTGTCCCTTTCCAAAACATATTCCCGAAACTATCCCAACTGTTGTAGAAAGAGAAACCCTCAGAGTAGGGTTTTAGATTTCATTCTGAGTCTCAGCAGCCAACAGCCAACAGGCAACAGTCGAGTGCTTCTTGTTGATAATCTCGATCAAAAAGCTTTCAGTATATCAAATCTCTAGCATTTCATCTGATTAACAATGGCCTCACTTGGCGCTAGGTCTGTTTTCCGGTCATTTTCCGGTTCCGCACGCCGTGCTGCTGCTCATATCGGTTCTGAAGCCCGGGCGTCAAGCTCTCCCTTTCGCATGGCAACTAACAAGCCCCTCTCTCATCGAACTTTCAGGTGCGTTGCTTAATGCTATTTTGTCCATTAAAAGTACGAAAATCCACCCCGAATCTATAGCGCTTTGAGCACGGTGTTCAAACCCAACTTCATTTCCCCCCTCAGTTTTTTCACGTTTTGATAAAGATGTTTCTATGTTTGGCTTGAAGGTGTGCAGCTGAGATGAGCTTCTGTTTGGAGTCGATGATGCCGTTTCACTCTGCGTCGTCGTCAGCTTTGATGACTTCAATGCTCTCTATTTCGCGTAACAGCTGTGGTTGGCTTCCCGAAGGTGCGCTAATTGAAATTTTAATTCTCAGCTTTCTTGATGTGTCATGAGCTACGTCAGAAGAGGAAAGGAAAATATATTAAACTTGTGTAGTTTGGAATTTAGATCATATCTATAATTTCAGAAAGGGCTTCAGCTGTGGCTTTTATGGTTGATAATATTTGTTATGGACGTGTTTAGGTGCGCATATATATATCACTTTGATAATTTCATGGAGTTAGTTTTCTATTTGCATTAGTTCTTCGTTGGAAGAATTTCAGCTTAATAGTTTCGAACAGAAGCACCCTAGGAAAGGAGGTAGGTACTTAGCCCACTATGCCAAGATACAATAATAGTTTTTCTCGAGAAAGAGAGTTGTAGTTTGAGTGGGAATAATGATCAACTATATTTAGAAATTGTGATGTGTATATAAAGGTTTAGCAGTTAGGTTACAATATCCCCATTAGCCACATTAATCGGATGTTTCTGCCTATTAACCACCAAGAGGTATACCAAAAAAGATTTCTTTTGGGTTAAATTTAGCTATGATGTCAAGTAATTTGTTAATATCTTCATGAGGTTTTTTCTTATTAATGAGTATATCTGGTTTCTCCACTTCATATACAACTTATCATCGATTCATCATAGAGATTCTTGATCCAACTCTGTAATTTTCTTGATTCTTTTTTTTGAAAGGAGAAGTGGATCTGCTTCTAGGTTGTCTAACTAGTGGATTTTTTACTCTTGAATTAGGTAGCTAGCACACTTTATAGGCCCATTGATGTTCCTATTGCCTTCTTATTGCTCTGGTGAGTTGGTGCCTATAATCTTGTATAGGACTGATAAAATTGAACGGAATTATATAATAACATGCATACACAAGAACTTGATATTTTTCCCCCAATAGACAGTTTATTACATCAAGTAACTAATCTTCAAATTAGAATGCAAACAGGCTTAACAGACACTAATGTTTTGTTCTCTCTTTAGTCTTTCCTCCACCTCCCATGACCCGTACATGGGTCAGACTTAAGGTTCTTTTGGTGAAGTCGGGTGTTATAAACCTTCCCTTCATTGTTTGTTATGCTTGCTAGAATGAGTCATTTATGAGAAAAATTTTCATTTTATATTCAGATTGTTAATAAAAAAGTACATTCCCCTCTTTTCAATGTAGGCAAAGACAAGACTAGATGAGGATCAAGAAGCAGGAAGGAATGACTTGAGTTGTTTTGAGTTTCACCTTTTAAGTACCTAGTAGGCGATGCAATATACCCCAGCCCCACCCCCAAGACCAAAAAAAAAAAACTACTAGGTGATGATATCATCAGTAGGTTAGATGAGATGATTGTATTTGGAATGAAATAATAAACTATGATATTCAATTTGGTTCTTTGTGTTTGTAGATTGTTGTCTTAAGTGTTAAAGGATTACATACTCAATTTAATTCTGCAATTATTTTGGGTTACAGATTAGTAGATCGTTGCAGAATAAACTTTGCTTCTAGATTGTTTTCCATTTTCTGTTTTGCAAAATTTATTTGGTTTTAGAAGTGTTTGGTACTGTTGATTTGTTATCTTCCCATTTCATCTTCATAAAGTAGGTGGTTGCATTTGTTTTTACATTGTAACTCAACAATATATCAATATACTATGACTATCAAGTATCTTGCAAAGGAAAAATAATCATATAAACAGATCCGGTGAGTTAGGCTAAAACATGAATCAGTTGTTTGGTTAAAAAGGAGTTATCCTGTTTACCAATATATATATATATATATATTTTTATAAGAACCTATTTACCAATCTTGAGCTCTTGAAGCGAGAAATAGTTTTTGACGTCACCAAGCAGGAGTTTTCACTTTTAATTGAAAACATCTAATTTTTCTTTTTCCAATTTAATTGAAGGATGACTGATGAAAAACTAAAGAGTCTTATCTTAACTTTCTGAATGATACTCCGAAATGTCCAGTGGGAAAATTGCTTCTATTCTAACTAAAATGTATGCTGTAGTTTCCGTGACACGAGAATTAGGTCCAAACTTCCCACCTTTTAAGTTTAGACTAGGAAAATTTCAATCTACATCTCTTTGATGTGCATACTGATCAGCTCCCAGATTGTTTCTTGATTTGCCTAAGATCATATTTACAGTAATAACATACTGATAACCTGTGTTCATCAGCATGCAATGATGATCTGTGATTAATGACAAAAGGAATCGAGGAAGTTCTCTATGCAACTCACCATACGGACAGTGACTTCTATTATTTCTTAGAAGCTTCCAAGCTCCAATTGGTGGCTAGTGAAGAGTTGAGCTTCCAAACCAATGGCAATGGTTGATTGTTATTTGAAGACTAGTCTAAGTTTTTAATGCTCAAAATGTTCATCATAGGCTTGATGCTTTATGTAGTACAGGCTTATTGTTAACATTTATATGTGAATGTGATTCATATAAACTTTTTCATTGAATGTTCATTGAGAAATTGAAAGCTTCGTTTTTGCTGGAAAAGTGGGTTTGTACTTTGTAGGAGCTTCAACAAAAGTTCCTTCAACTTTAATAGGAGTGTCTTGATTGAGATATCAAAATGAAAATTTTTCTTTTACCCCATTGGTCAATAAGGGATCTTAGTAGCACTATCAACTCCTTATCTTAACCAACTTTGCGTTTCGGTTAAGGCTTCGTGTCTGTGTGAAACTTGCCTTGACAATTTTCTTGTTCTTGCTGTCTGACCTCCTCCTGTTTTGTTTTCTAGGGCGGTGATATTCGATCAGCGCGTCTAGCATGAAGGGTTGCAACAATGTTGAACTTGCCATTTTCATTGCTCGTCTGTACCTCAAAGTCATCTTAATCTATTGTGACTTCAACAGATTAGTTCATATCTTATTTTTTGCCCAGACGTTATAAACTCTGTTTCCTGAATTTTCATTGGATACGATTCAATACAGATGAGCTGCAATCCCAACTTATTTCTTCATTCATGCTAAAGATTGACTACGGTAACTTAAACCAAACTGGTCGAAATATTTTCCGAAAATTATGTAAAAGTGAATTGATCGATACTAAATTACTAATTAGTCAAATTGATTGACTGATTTAGTTTGCCTTTCTCTTCCTGCATGTGGATAGGAGTTTGTTGTGTCAAGTGAGAAAATAACTCTCTTCAAATGCAAGAGAGAGCTAACAACGAGTGAGATGGGAGAGAGCGGGAGAAAAGTGAACAAATATACATTTGCAAGGGTTAAACCATTAACTTTAGAGATGTTGATAGGTGCTTATATATTTGAGCTATTGGATTGGTATAAAAAATAAAAAAACTTGTCCTCTAAACAAATATATGAAAATAATAATAACAAAAATATTATCTCAAGCAAAAACAAATATCAATTGAGCTGTTCTCGAGACATAATGCTATATGATTGTCATTCTTAATCAAATTAGCCCAAATGAATTAACCTCTCCATGAACATACTAAGGCTAGTAATATGTAATACGTTAATTGATTTGGCTGTGACATTGTTGTAATTGTAGAGAACTTGGATATTTTGAGTAAATGAACTAAATGTTTGGTAATGAAATATAATCTAATTTTTTAAAATAAGTTTTCTTGACTTAATACTGATTTCAGGTGAGTAGAAAGTTACTGTCTTGTTCTTATTTGTGAAAACGCACCGTTCTCATTCTCCCTCCAAACTCTCTCGACTCATAGATTTTTTTTTCCATTCTCTCGTTCTCCTTCCTCATTCACAGCCACTGTGGGTTCTAAAGACACATCAAGGTAAGTATATTTTTTTTTCTCTAACTCTCAATTTCTCACCAAGAGAAAAGAGAGGGAAAAATAAGTAAGAAGAGAGATAAAAGGATTGATCAAGAGGAGATTAAACGAGAAAAAAAAAGAAGAGAGTGAGAAATGAGAATAAAGAAAAAATGGGTCGGAAAAACTTACTAGAATGAGATTGTAATTTCATAGTGACATGATATCACCAACGGATAAAAAAAAAAAACCAATACAAAAATTGAGCTAAACCTTTGATTTTTTTTTTGATCACTTGGACAAGGATACCAAATAACTTCTTCAATAAAATAGCCACCATGATTCATCTCCAAAGAAAAAGTTGGGTCATCTATCATCATATTTGTAAAATAAAAGTTCGTTCTTTATTTGCTCCTCGTGAAGAAAACATGAACAAATCAGGTAAATGGAATGTCAGTGGTCACACCCAGCGTGGAGAAATTACAGGGTTCAAACTTCAAAGTACATTCAGAAGAGGAGCCACCAAATTCCTCCTCTAACCACTACTTTAAGAACAACATTAGCTTTACATACTTCACACCTACAAAGCTGGTAGAAGGGTGGCTAGGAATTACATTACAGGGTTCAATCAAAGTACACAGCTTGCTTTCTTCCTAATTGCCTGTATTTTACATAAAGTTTGAAGATTATCATCTTCTCTACCTAAACAAGCTGTGAAGATGATCAGGACTCCGTTCCTCTGTCCATAAAATGTCGCTGCACACCGTAATTCTTGAATTTGAGCTGATTACTTCGGCGTTTTGAAACGCGAAACCATGAATGATGGGCAGTGGTAACCCCTTTCCCAAGTATACGTTTGCATTCGGCAACAAAGTAGTTTCAATCAGAGTCCACACAACTGGCTGCAAAATTGTAGTGTCAATAACTTTTAGAATATTGTTCATTCGGGAGGATAAATGGAATAGTAATCTACCTGAATTAGGTGCATATTCAGACTGCCAATATTGCTCCACCTTAATGACATATCAAAATCGTTCAAATCGATGCTGCCCATAAGGTTGTTCCCCGAGATTTTAGCCATACCGGAGGCACGAACCAACTGAAATTGCAAAGAAGGGGATTAAGTCTATCACAAGGTGAAAATACTACTGCTTCCACAGTGGTTTTGCAGTTGAAAAGAGATGTCTTATCCATTGAACTACGCTCAAGAGATGTCCTAACCATTGAACTATGCTCAAAGTCTAGTTGATTTAAAGTATCCGTCCATAATTCGAATCCCCCACCTTAGTTATGCTCTTTCTAAAAGAAAAGGAACACCAACTTTGCATGAACTTACCAATGAGATGCACGCAACAGGTATTAGTTCACCTGATTCTACTACATCAATTATCAGGTCTATGTTCATGGATGCAAAAATCTGGTCCTCTGAAATCCGTATGACTGGCAGAGAAGGTAAAGAGATATTCAAGCTCATGTCAGCATCAGGAAATTTCTTGTACAGTTGGGGAACAATAGATCTCCATCCAGCAGTATTTAGAAGTGGCTGGTCTGGCACTTCATTCAAGCTCCACTGCATAAAATCTGCCTGACCATGAAAGATAATTTTATTTGGTGAAAACAACCTGATTGCAAAATAACACCAAGAATTTGAAAGGAGAAGAAAGATAAGATGCATAGAATAGTATTTGAACCTACATTGTAGTATAGGGCCAAAGCAGAGTTAAAGACTGCTTCATCTAGTGTTATTCCAAACATTTTAGAAGGATCTGTACAGGAAGCTGAAGGTGAATTTTCAAAGTGGTACTCAGGTATTGGGAGAAGTTCTCTGGCCCTAAACAGACCATTGATCTTTAAACCAATCGAGGAGTTACTAAGGGTGGGGTTTTCCACAAAAGTAACATCATAAGAAGCATTATCATCCACCTGAACTTCTTTCGGAAGTGAATGCAAAAAGGAATCAACCTTTAAGATTCCATTTCCTAGTTTCTTACAAATCGCCTTCTCAACAGCAGAACTTATTTGTTCTTCAAATGCATCAACGAACCTAGTATAGAACACAAGAGAAGACGATTAGAACAAGCAGGAAAAATGTGCATTATTCTTCTCAGAGAAAAAAATGTTTATAAACTAAGTGCAAGTTCCACTCAAAGGCATATCCTATAATTTGACACTTAAAAGTATCAGCAGTTCCAGCGGTTTATAAACACACAAGAGCTTGATTTTAATTGACCTACCTTATTATTAATAATTTTTCAGAAAGGAAAAACTAAAGATTTCATCTTAAACAGAAATATGCTATGTTAATATGTCTGAATCAACCTAGCTACTTTAAGATCCTGAGGAGGGAACTTAAATGGACAGAGGATCATAAGATAATGCTTCTGGGCAGAAGCGAATGACGGTGGGAATGCTAGTGATGCAAACATTTGATCATGAGGAGGAAAGAAGAATAGTTAGAATAATGCTGATGAACTCAGACTTTGCACAACAAGAGCAAGAAGCATGAAACACAAATGACTCGGTGGTTTTTGTACAGTATTGGTTCTCTTTCTCATTCTTTAAGTATTTTACAAACAGCAAATGTAAAGGTCAACTAGAGAGGTTTCTGCAACTTGTTCGTTTAGACGTATTGCGGCCGTTCCCCCTTCCGCCCCACACATTTCTCTAGATCAAAGAAAATTTTTACAAGATTTTAAAACATGCTAAAGGTGAAAGTAGAGGGAGATCCACATCCTGGATGAGCTCCTTTGGTAACGTAAACGAGATACATACCCTTGATAAAGCCAAGACGCTCCTCCATCCAACTTTATAGATATATCTTGAACAGAACAACCACACTCCACAAGAAATAATTTTAGAGTACCTTCTTGAATCTCCAATCCTAACGTGAGTCCAACTTCCATGCCATCGACCTGTTTCGTAAGTGATTTTATCAAATTAACCATTTAATGAATAGACAGAGACAGATGGAGATGGATATTCAGAAGATGAATGAATCCAATTTGCAAAGAGCTAAATACGTGGAAGACAAGATTTCCTTTTTAAAAAACCTTATGCTAGTCTTAGATATAGATGCGATTGTTATTTCTTATTTTCTCATAATGATGTTATTTAAAATCGTAATGTGAAAGCCTCTCTTATTCTCAAATGATGTGTGAAACCCGATCTTTTTTTTTGAATTTATGAATTATAAAAATGAAGGTCTTGTGTTTTTGGCACTAATGGAATTCAATCAATGGTATTAAGTCTCTTAAGACCGATTTAGGTACTCAAATTTAGAGTCAAATCAAAGCAACAAGCAAACTTCAAGAGAATAATAAGAGTAGAACCTACCCAAATTATTGAAATTTGTTTTTGGTTCATTCAAGTCGTGAAACTTCCTTCCTAAGACATCAATTTACTTGGAACTATTTGAATAAGCAACATGCATCTTCAAATTCAGCACACTAGGGGAAAATATGCCCTCTCATCATCTAAAATATTTTTAACAAAAATCTAACCCACGATATTGCCAGAAATCTCATCCAAACTGCATTCTGTATGCAGGTAATCAATTACTTTTCTTCTACACATTATGTCAATAACAATTTAGTGTAAAAAAAAGTACCAAATTCCATTCCAGCACTCATTGCTAACAAAACTGGACAACTTCTTCAAACTTCGGACCGACTACAGACATCATTTGAAGTTAAAAATATAGCGACAATTCCTAACCAACAAGGCATCTAACCTGAACAGAAGCCCGTCCTCGATCAGAAATTTCAGCTGGAACAAGCCAAGTACTATATGAATAACCCCAATCCATGTTCAAGTTACAGGTAGTGCCTGAAGCAACAATAGCAACACCAGAATCGCCCGGCTTGACATTTGAGGAAGCAACATCAACTTGGTATATGGTAGTGTTGGATAGCACCATATGAACGTTTCCCACAAATGGTATTTTGACAGTTTTCTCAGATTTAGGCAAGTTGATCGGAATCATAGAAGAAATTGCTTTATCTATGAGCAAATCTTTGAGGTAATCAAGACCCTTTTGGGATACAACCGCAGATGTGAAGTATTGGTGGGTCGGTGAAGGATGAGCATGTCCCGGGATGAACCAGGAAACGAAGAGGAGCAGGAAAAGTATAGGAGCCATGGAGAGTTTTGAGAGAAACTGAGAAACCAATTGGCGAACAAGAAAATCAGAGGAAAAGCCACCCATGACACAGGGCAGCTTTGAAACTTGACACTGTGAAATGTCATGATTGCCCACATGCCAGAGAATGAAATTATAAATTGTTACTTTTTCCTCGGCTTCTTCTTCTTCTTCTGATGGTGTTATTACAATTACTGCCCTTTTGCTTATTATTATTATTATTTTTTTTTCTAGTTTCTAGTATCTACCTTCTCGTTCTGTGGTCAAAGTTTGGTTTCACCTGGCTACTCTTCTTGGCCTACCATTAAAAATTTGTTCTTTCTTCTGACCCATAAAGGGAAACCGACGCCATCCCCCGCCCCCTCTCCCAGTGCGCGAAAAAGAAAACGGATTGCGTTTGCGAAGATGGCTTTACAAGCTGGGGTTTCAACGTCCAAGGTTCTCATCCTCGTTGGAGCAGGTCTTTTCCATTGGCCTCAGCTATATCTTCATCACTCATCTTTATTCAGTTTTTAGCTTTTGCAATCTTATTTATGGTGGCCTCTTGATATTGGCAAAAGCCAATTTCGTTGGTGTGCATAATTTTTGAGTCGGAGTATATATCTTTAATTGATACTTTTTTCTCTCTTTACGTCGTCTCCTTGGCAATAAGATTACAAGTTTCGTCTGTATTGAATCTTTTTCCATCCATCCATCGATGTTCTACTCTAATTATTGGGTTTCTCTATCATCCAATAGGGTTAACTGGTTCCGTTGTTTTAAGAAGTGGGCGGTTGTCTGATCTGATATCACAACTTCAGGAATTACTGAAGGGTGTGACAGAAGCCGAACTCTCTCCTAGTCCTCACAAGTATGATACTGCTATTCTGGCCGCACAGGTTCGCAGTTTTGTTTCCCTCAACTCCACTGTTCATGTTATTTTATCCCAGAAGAAAATGAGTGAAATTTTGCTCCTGTTTGGTAATTGGGTGAATGGAAAAGTTATGGCGAAGTATCTATTGACAACTGATGTACCCCAAATATGGTGAAGCAACTTGAATATGAATTATTCCTCTAGTTGAACTCCAAAAGAATGCCAGATGTAATTGCTATGGTGATATCAAAATAATCAACGATAATCAAGATTTGCTATTTTTATTAGAACTCCACTGTATTATCTGTTAGTTGAATCCATTGGTCTAAAAGCCTAGCTAAGTTATATATATATATATAAAAGGGTTCTGGTCATTGATTTATGAAAATATGCAACTCAGATTCGGCAACTGGCACAAGAGATCAGGGAGTTGACATTATCTGGTCCTGTAACTGTCTTCAATGGGAACTCTTCTTCTAGCGGTATGGATGTGTACTTTTTTGTGAACTCTTTGTTTAAGGATTATGGTTTCTGGTCTTTCTTTCTCTGTATGCTCTTATTGAAAAATCGCAAACTCCTGTGCATAAATACTTGATTAATGTTGATTAAGTGAGCACCCATTGCCAGTGAAAAGAAACAAGTATTTTCCCAGGACAATTGAAACAATGCAAACTCTCAAGTATGGAATGATAACATACTTGAACCTTCGATTTTGCCTTGTCCTTCCTAATCACCATTTATTAATTCCTGAAGCTTGGCTCTTTTGAGGTTTCAACAAAGAGAAGTATGTGGTGGATAATTGAATGAAATCTGGCTGTAAGATATATATGTTTCTTAGAATGCAATAACTGTTTGTTTGATATTTGGAAAGATAAATGTCTATTTCATATTTCTCACCCAATCATCATGTTTTCTGAATCCAAATTTTAAGCCTGTCGGACTCGAGCTGGGAAATTTCACATTAAATTTCGTAAGACAAACTGTAGATGGGATCCTAGGGTTTTCTTAATTGAGTTCTCTGCATGGCCTTCAAGTCATTAGTTACAAAATACGATTAATGCTTCTCATGAAGTCCCTCCAAAAGCATCTGTTTGTTTGTCTTTTCCTCAAATAAGATAACACATTTGACTCATGGATTATAAGTTCATATTTCCGCTGCCTTGTTTATCTTTTCTTCTTTCAGGGAACTATTCTTCTTACTTGGTACCAGCAGCTGCAGTTGGAGCAATGGGCTATTGTTACATGTGGTGGAAGGTAAAACCTTCTGGAAAATTTTAACTCAGCAAGACACTTTTAAGTGCTGTGTATAAATATACTTTTGCAGCCTTCTTTGATTTGCTTACAACTTTTCTTTCTACTACCTAGCAGGGATGGTCATTTTCTGACATAATGTTTGTGACGAAGCAAAACATGGCAAATGCTGTCTCAACTGTCTCGAAACAACTGGAACATGTGCATGAAGCTCTGGCTGTAAGTTACTGGTTAGACATTGTGTAATGACCTTAAACTGAAAAGCTAGTTCATCAGTACTTTAGTTTGAAACCATTATGTTCTTCAGTCAACAAGGAGGCATCTGACAAAGAGGTTGGAGAACTTGGATTGGAAGCTAGATGAGGAGATCGAAACAACAAATCTCATAGCAAATAATGTAAGAACTACCTTTGAACTTTTGAGTCTTCATGGCTATAACATTCTGAGATTTTACCCTCAAAGATGAAGTTTATCGAAAAACCAACTTTATTATATGAAGCATCTTATTAGATCCAGTGTGTACTTGTTGACTAAAATTGGTAAGGAATCATACTAGCCTTTTTTACTTTCATGGCTATTATGGAGATTGAGATCAATATTTTAGTCTTTCAAAATTTTCTTTTGAAGCAACCTCTCCCTATTCAAGCCTTTCATCTACTTGAGATTTCTCTCAAATTCTTAAAGAAGAGACCATTTTGTGAAAGAAATTGTATAAATCTGCATACTGTAAATGCAACATCCTTTGAAGTTTTATCCACTTGCAGGTGGAGGACGTCAAGTCCAACCTTTCTCGGATTGGTTTTGATGTTGAAACAATCCATCAAATGGTCTCACAATTGGTGAGTCACTCGCTACCTTAAATCTCTTTCTCAGATGAAAACCGTCATCCAACCCGTTCCTGAATGGCCACTGACCCAAACAACAAACAGGAAGGAAAACTAGAGGTTCTTGAAAAGAAACAGGACATCACTAATTCTGGTCTCTGGTATCTATGTCAAGTCGCGGGAGATGTCAAGGACCGCATAAACGACAAACTTTTCCCAGTGAGTAATTACCCTCACTATCAGTTTGCTGAAAGCCTGAAAGCAAGTTCCCTCTCTCTGAAGTGGATATTTTGATTAACTTTTGGCAGGAAGTTGAGGCAAAGAAGAATGCAAATCATTTGACGATTAAATACGAAGAGAATTCTCTCAAGGTATGAGATGCTGCACTTATAAATTATATTTCTGGACAGAATGTTGAAGTGCCCAGTATTCGTTACAGGGACTGCAGTTCATTGCTGAAACCAAATACTCCACTGTCACTGCAAATCCAACTGGAGTGAAGGGAAATAGCCTTGAAAAATTCAATAGTGAAGAACTTGCTGTAAGAAGAACAAGATTGCACAGGTCATATCCTGTTGGGATTTCTTTGGCACGAGATATTATGGGCTGTGATACATAATATTTTTCCTCCTTAGAAATGAGTTTCATTCTCTGGCAGCGATTCAGAGCCGCCATGAATATATATCCATTTTCTGGCAGTTATTCAATGCCATTTTTACAGCATGAGATGCATTTGTTGCTTTGCAGATGAAAATAATGCCTTCAAGGTGAAGGCATACAGGTTTTACAACACTTCCATTACTTGTACAAGTTGTATGAAACATTATTAATGTGAGATATCAATGAAAAACAGTGCTCATCTCTCTCCCTCATTTTCTATCCCTGAAGATTTTTCATCCTTGTTGTACAATTTTCCGATTTGAGAAATTTGGAGTTGGAGGTCGGAGAATCCTTGTGAAGGAATTGGAGAAAATAAAATTTTGCTATGTTCCAAAGGGAGTGGAAAAATTGGTAGAAAGGACGAAATTCATGTAGGATATTTTAAAAAATATACATTTACAAGATTGTTTTAAATAATTGGTGATATAGATTTTTTTTTAGTAGTGTTATGTTGCATTCATTATTTAACCAATAATTTTATCCATTTCAATAACATTTTTATTTTTATTTTTTGATATTTTATTTAACAATATCTAATGATGTTGAGATATAATTTGGTAATTTATTAAATAGAATCCAGTAAATATTGTATAGCATATTTGTTGAAATTGAAACAGCCCTTTTCTAATTATGGTATGAATTTTTGTTATTTATTATTGTTTTGTTGGTGGGCTGGGCCCGAGTTGACAACTGGATAATGACAACAAGTTGGTTCACCGGCCCAGGACATTTCGGGTTAAATTCGGGGCACCGTAGTCCAATTGGGTCACTTGACGAACCGACTCTGCCCTCTCCGTATACAAAAGAAAAACGCAACCTAGGGCTTCCAATCTTGCGTTTTTGCGTTGATTTCCACCGGCCTCTGCTTCTGGTTTACCTTCTCTTTGGTAAAGGTGAGGAAATACTGTTTCTGAACCCACTTGTTTCTTCAATTGTAATATTCGTTAAGGTTAATATCATATTTGTTGTCAAGTATTTGTCCCGATTCTCCGATCTTTGTTGTGCGGCTTCTTCTTTCTGTTAGTTTATTTTTCTTCCTCGGATTAGCTGGAATTATGACCTTTTGCAGATAATTTTGTTTATGGGGTGGGGGATTTATTATCTTTTGATGCGCTAGGTCTTCTCCCCTGCATGCGATTGAAAGTTTCACATTTTCTTGTAGATTGAGATTGTTCGTTTTAGATTATTTATTTTCTTTCTTTTAATCGATTAATTCTTTTATGATTCTAAGGGCGGTTTTCTTTTCTCGTTTTGATTCTGGGGAAGGATATTAATTTTACAACTCACTTTTTTGAGCTATTGAATGGTTTTATTAAATTGCGTCTTTTTCATCCTATCCTTGTTTCATCTGTGGCGGGCGCTTGATGACTGCAATTTTCTCAATAAGAGCATACATGAAAAATGGATTACTACTAACATCTAACTGCAAGTGATAAATATTTGCCTCTCGCTGTTCTTGTAAGCGCCGTACGGAATATGGATGTTTGGTTTGATCGTTTTGTCTTGTATTTTCCTGCTTTGTATAACTTGATGCAAGTTGTATGCTTGAGATTATTATATGTTCTTAATGGTGTGATGTGAGCTGTGAAGCCATATTGCCTCTGTATTTTGGTTGCATCGCAATTTCTAATATTGCAATTGCAAATTTATGACAGAAACAACAAACAAACATGCCAAAGAATAAGGGAAAGGGAGGAAAGAACAGGAAGAGAGGAAAGAATGAAGCAGATGATGAGAAGCGTGAACTTGTGTTCAAGGAAGATGGTCAGGAGTATGCACAAGTTCTCAGAATGTTGGGAAATGGTCGTTGTGAGGCAATGTGCATAGACGGGACAAAGCGCCTTTGCCATATTCGGGGGAAGATGCACAAGAAGGTTTGGATAGCGGCTGGTGATATTATACTTGTTGGTCTCCGCGACTATCAGGATGACAAAGCTGATGTTATCCTCAAGTATATGCCTGATGAAGCAAGGCTGTTGAAGGCATATGGTGAGCTTCCTGAGAGCACACGTCTGAACGAAGGTATTGCTGGTGGAATCGACGATGAGGA
This sequence comes from Momordica charantia, assembly GCF_001995035.1. The sequence continues at coordinate 835,261 of NW_019104503.1, forward strand.
TGATGCTGGGGGTGATGATTATCTTGAGTTTGAGGATGAAGATATTGATAAGATTTAGATTTTGAGTAACTTTTACATTTGGAGTTTAGAGTTCTGGATAAGACACTATGTACGTTTCGTAATTTGGATTTGCTGATAGTTGGAGGGGGGGAGCCAAGAACAAGGGTCAATTGCCCGCGTCTTAGCTTCAAATATGTGTATAAAAATTTGAGTTCTAAAGATTATATATTAAAAGACCCTCTTACAATAATTTCTGACTGCTCATACACCTTGTACTTCTGTTCTGTTGGTGAATTGTTGTTTATCATAAAACCTGATATTTATGCCTTATTCGGTTCTCTTTTGCTTGTTCAAACAACTTGAATGAATTTTAGAAAAGGAGTAAGATGCTCGTACTCATGAAGTTGCAGTGTTTATGAACATTGTCTGCTTAGTTACTACACGAACTGGAACGTGCAAGGTTAATCATGATATTACATTTAATTTAATACAGTTGTAAACTGTTTATGTATGTATGTGTTAGTTTTTTTATCCCACTTGGTTAATGGGTTATTAACAAAATTGACCTATTGAAGTGCTTTTATGTTCCAATTTGCTTGACACAATTGGACGAAAATTGAAAGGTATCAACTGTAAACATTAGAGAAGTTGGTATGGGTCAATCTTAACATAGCTAGCAAATTAAGACATCTATATTTGATTAGAGGTACTCATTTCAGTATTTGAACTTTCAACATTTTTCTGTTTAGTCTTTTAAACTCTATTTTGATCTTTTAATATTCGTTGACTTTTTTTTTTCTTTTGAGTAGTACGACATGTTGGGGGGAAGTATATGTCAATTACCGCTTAGCTATGCTCGCTTTGATAATATTCGTTGACTTAATACTTATCCTAACGAGTTCCAAATACATGTCCATATCATCACATTAATATATATGTACTCAAAACTATGTATCCATTTATAGAAATTAAAATATATGTAATGACTAAAAGATATATATATATTTTTAAATTATGGTCCTAATTTAAAAGTTTATGAATCAAAACTGAATAAAATCTACTTTCCAAGAGAAATAAAAAAAAATTGAATAAAATCTAAAAGTTTATCAGCCCAAATAGAAAACATGAAAGTTTTAAAACTTCAATGAAAAAAAGCCGAAAAAATATATTATAGTACTTGGTTCTAAATTTTCATCGACACGTTGACATTTCTATCAACATATCTATATTTTTATAGGTTTGACATGAGGGATAAATCCATATTTTCATCATAATATAAAAAAATCGACAAAATATGAAAAATATTAACAAAATATCATAAATATATACTTACTCATTTTCACATTCGGGAGATCTACCGTTAAAAGAAGAGTGAATTGAAGTCAAATATTGATGGCCGCCACAGTCAAATCAGTCCAAACGGGCGACACTCGGCAAAAAAGCTTTTCGGTAGCCAGTTGCCACCCTTTAGACAGCCCTAGACTCTACACGTCCTCTCCCAGCCTAGGTTTTTGCAATATTAATCCAAACAAAAGTGATAAGATTTTTAAAATGGAAAGTTTGTTTATAATTTGCATAGAAAATTTTAGTGAAAAATATATTTGAGTTTGATCTATATTTAATCCCTAAATTTAAAAAATATCATTTTTAATTTATAAAATTTAGTCCTAATTTTTATTTAATTAATTCTTAAAGTTTTAAAAGTGACATATTTGTTCTCAGAAGTTTGAATTTAAATTTAATTGGTTTCTAAGGTTCAATTTGATCAATGAGATTTGAGTTTGATTTCTAATTGATTCTTCTATGGAATATACCATTAGTTAACTTAAATATGATGTGATAATTAACATATGTTGATTAAATTTGGTTACTTATGCAAAAGATAATGAGAAATGTTATTAGCTTGACCTAATTAGAAACCAAATTCAAAATTGAAGGATCAATTAAAAACTAAATTCAAACTTTAAAAACTAGACATGTCATTTTTTAAGCTTTAAAGATCGAAGTGGAGTTCAATATAAATCTCAAGAAAAAAATTATAATTTTTTAAACTCCAGTACCAAATAAAAACTAAGTCCAAATCTCAAAAACCCAAAAGTGTATTATTTTACCCAAAATTTTAAATCTTTTATCCCTCTATTTTGATATATATATCACTTTTTACTCTCATATATGACTCATTTACATCTCTTAATATAATATATACAATATATTATTGATACGAGTATAATAGTGATGGATTGTACCATTGATGCATATCAATATTGCTAAATTCTATAAATTGACCCATATCATCCTACTAGTAGATTGTATCTTCAATTTGAGTCTATCGTACTTTATCATTAAAATAGATGTTTCACACCACTATTTTAGACTTTTTGGTTGAGCGGTTTGTAAATTCATGATATTGTTGCAATATTTATATTTAATTGTATTTATTTGGCCACAATGCAATTAGGGCTTTGAAAAAATCAGCGTGTCACACATTCAAACATTCCGGCCCCGATCTAACACGTTGGTCTATCCATTTGGAGCCACCATACTATAAATACATACCATATGAATGAACTTTGATCACCCATCCATCCCCAAATTATCAAAAATAGTTCCATCTTGTGAGCTTGGAAAATCAGTCGAGTTGCATTTTCCCAAGTGAAAAAAAGAAAAACAAAAAATGAGGTCCAAGGCTGTTGCGTTTGTTTGTCTGTTATTTATCTCTACTGTTGTTATTGCATCGGCAGTGTCTGAAGGAACTCAAGAGCAGAATGAGGTTGAAGGTATTGTATTCTACAAATATTCTTTGACTATATATACATAAATTTGTTGTCATTATATACTATACTCAGATCTAAACATGATTCATATGTCCAATAGTGTAATATTGATATAATAAATTTATTTGTATCTTGCATTTTAGAGTTAGTCGATTTTAAATATTCAAATGTTATGATGTAATGTTAATTATTGGTTGATGTGAGGGAATACAGTTGAAAGTGGAAATTCAATAGAAGACTCCAAGCAACGCTGCCGCCATGGATGTTGCGTCGTTAATCGCCACACTCTTCGTTGTGTCAGATGTTGTTCTCGTCCTCGTTCTGTAGAAGTGCAAGCCACCCTCCAAAATCAAAATGGTTTTAACTTTCATTATTTTTCTATTTAAATAATCTAACATCTAAATATAATGTACAGTATATTTAATTATTTAATTTATAGATAGGAATGCATTTTTCATATTGATGTCTTCAAATTAATTTATTCCTTTAGAAATAATAATGATCCTGTATCATATTAAAAATATATATGTTAATGTTAATTATTGGTTGTTATGGATGAAAACAGTCGAAAATGAAAATCCAGTAGAAGAATCAAAGCAACGTTGTCGATACGGATGTTGCCGTTTTGATGGTCGTCGTTGCGTTAGATGCTGTCGTGGTCCTGCAGAAGAAGAGGCCACCATCCAAAACCAAAATGGTTTCAACTCTCGTCCTTTTTAATTTAGTTAGATGTATAGCTATCACTTTGAAGTAAAACAAATGTATCCTATACATTTAAAAAGAATTGTATCGTGAGATTTGGTATGATTGTGCATATTCAGAGAACACAGTAGAAGAGAGTGAAGTGGAGACGAACGGATTCGGAAAGGGAGGAGGCAAAGGCGGGAAAGGAGTCGGCGGAAAGGGAGGAGGCAAAGGCGGAAAAGGAGGGAAGTGATCAATGCAATGAAGCTGTTTTATGTCTTTAATTATAATAAATATAATCATATAGTTGTAGTTGTAGGGTACCCAAAATAATGTTAGGGGGTACCATGCCCCATAAAATAAGGCAAAAATAAATAGAAGCAAAGGGATAGGTGGGGTAGAATAGAAGGGTTGGATCCCTTCACCAATATGGCACCTCTACCTTTTAACCCTCTACTTTATGTTTATCTTTCAACTAAAATAAGCATATAATAATGCATGGTTGTTTGGTTCCAATATATGCTCATCAACTTGTCAATCTCCTCCTCTCTTTCTCATTCCTAGCAAAATATGTAAATTAAGAATATAAATTTTATGCTAATGATATCGACCAAAATTCAAAAATATACCTTGTAATGGTACATCGATTTGAACCTATATAGTTCGATCAGTAAGACATATATACAAGGTTGAAAGGGAACTTTGAAAGCTAATTTATCTTCCCTAATATTTTTTCAATTGAGTATTTCAACTTTATTTTTTGTTCTCTAATATTGAAGTGATTTTTTCAATTGGATCTTTATGTATTCAATTTTTTTCAATTAAATTCTTACCATAACTCAATTTTCAATTTTGAGTATAATATATGTTCTTGAACTTTATAATATGTATCTAAATCTTTAATTTTGTATTTAATAGTATACAAAATAGAATTTTAAATCTCATATAAAGAAATGATGGGAGAAATCTATGAATTTGAAATTCTTGCCAACTATTCAAATTCTTCCCAATAATTCTAAACATGGATTTGATCAAGGGTCCAGCATGACTCAACTGAATATAAAGACTCGAATTCACTAACCATCATATTTTAAAAAAAAAAAAAAAAACAAAAAAAAGAGTTCAAGCGAAATTACGATGACCACATCTTCACCTCTCCACCAAAACTGGCAAATGAATTTAGATATTGCATAAATAGCTATCTAAAATTTAGACACCTATTTCTTATTCACATATTGTCCACTTTACCCTTGACAGGTGGTTATATGGCTCGTAGGTTTTGTTTTCTAATAGTCAACCTTCAAATTTTAAAATCAAAAGAGAAGTTGTATTGGGTAACTAAATTTTTATATATATATTTACAAAATGTAAACCTCTCCTCTGTTTTGTAAATATGACAAAATATTTAAATTTTTATTTTCAGAATATTTATTATTCCAAATTTACCCTTTTAATGTCTAATATACACTCCTCGATGTATATTTGATATACGTCGTCCGATGTATCATCTGATATTACATTATATATATACCTCTAATTATGATATACTAAATGTATTTGTAACTGATATACTGAAGGTAATGCATATCAAATGTTTAATCTTTTAGTAGCGTGTCTTGAAATATTATTGTAGTTTGAGATTAAATATCTTGGAGTGTGCTTGTTTTAATTTATGAAATAATTAAAAACTAAATTCAAACCCCAAGAATTAAACATGTCATTTTTTAAATTTCAATGATCGAATCGGAGTTAAATTTAAATCTCAAGAACAAATCTTTTAAACTCATGAACCAAGGAGAAACTAAGTCCAAACATTCCACGACTAAAAGTATATTTTACTCAAAATTTTAAATCTTTTACTTTTCTATTTTGATATTTTTATATCTCATTTTTTACTCTAATATATCACTTATTTACGTCCCTCAATGATATAATATATTGCAATTGATTGGAGTATAATAGTGATAGACTATATTATTCATAGATATCAATATTGATAAATTCTATAAGTTACATTGGTATATCATAAGTCGACCCGTATCACTCTATTTTTTGGAGATATGTGTCAATTTACCACTACGTCATGCTCGCTTTGACGACCCATATCACTCTATTAGTGAAACAAGCCTATCAAAAAATAGATTATATCATCAATTTGAGTCTATCATACTTTATCATTAATAGATATTTCACACCGCTATTTTAGTCTTTTTCGTTGAGCGGTTTGTAAATTAATAATATTGTTGCAATATTTATATTTAATTGTATTTATTTTGCCACAATGCAAGTAGGGCTGTGAAAAAATCACACGTCACACGTTCAAACATTCTCAGCCCCTATCTAACGACACGTGTTGGTCGTCCAGATTAAAACCAAATGAGCCAACTCGAAAATATCCATTTGGAACCACCAAACTATAAATACGTAGCATATAAATGAATCTGATCATCCATCCATCCCCAAATCATAAAAAATAATTCCATTTGTGAGCTTGGAAAATCAGTGGAAGTTGCATTTCCCAAGTGGAAAACAAAAATGAGGTCCAAAGCTGTTGCGTTTGCTTGTATATTATTTATCTCTACTGTTGTTATTTCATCGGCAGTGTCTGAAGGAACTCAAGAGCAGAATGAGGTTGAAGCTATTGTATTCTACAAATATTCTTTGCCTATATATACATAAATTTATTGTCATTATATACTATACTCGGATCTAAACATGGTTGATATGTCCAATAGTATAATATATATAATAACTTTGACAGTAGTAAAATATTGTTCGATAATAATTTTAGAGACACATACACATATATGAGTGTCTCTTTCTTTAATTTATGAATTTATTTGCAGCTTGCATTTTAGAGTTAGTCAATTTTAAATATTCAAATGTGTTATTATGTTAATGTTAGTTATTCGCCACTGATGTGAGTGTAAATACAGTTGAAAATTGAAATTCAGGAGAAGAATCTATCCAACGCTGCTGCTATGAATGCTGCATCGAAAATCATTTTACTCATCGTTGCGTCAGATGTTGTTCTATAGATCTTTGCGTCAGATGTTGTTCTATAGAAGTGCAAACTAGCTACCACCCAAAATCAAAATGGTTCAAACTCTCATTATTTTTCCATTTAAATAATCTAACGACTAAATAAAATGTATAACATATTTAATTATTTAATTTATAGATAGAAATGTATTTTCATATTGCTATCTGCAAATTTAATTTTTTCCTTTAGAAATAATAATGATCCCGTAGAAGAATCAAAGCAACACTGTTGCTATAGATGTTGCCACTATGATCGTCTTAATCATAGTTGCATCATATGTTGCCCACATCCTACAAAAGCGCACAGGCCACCGTCCAAAATCAAAATGGTTTTTAACTCTAATCATTTTTTTAATTAAACAATCCAATATTTAAAAAAAAAAATTGTATATACTATACTTAATTTGTAGATAAAAATGTATTTTCCATATTACGGGCATGTTTGTCCATTAATTTTCTTCTCTAGACATAATAATAATAATCTCATATCATATTAAAAATATATATATTAATATTAATTATTGGTTGATGTGGGTGATCGCAGTTGAATATGAAAATCTAGTAGAAGAATCAAAGCAAGTTTGCTCTTATGGATGCTGCCAAGTTATTGGTCATTATTGTGTCAAATGCTGTCCTGGTCCTGCAGAAGTAGATGCCACCGTCGAAAACCAAAATGGTTTCAACTCTCATGCTTTATAATTTAGTTGGATCTTTCAGTATCACTTTGAAGTAAAACATAATGTATAGTATATATACAAAATTGTAACATGAAATTTTGCATGATTGTGCATTCAGAGAACACAATAGAAGAGAGTGAAGTGGAGACAAACGGATTCATAGGCAAAGGTGGAAAAGGAGGCAAAGGGAGAGGTGGGAAGTGATCAATGGAGGCTGTTTAATATAGTCACAAAGTTGTAGTTGTAGGGTACCTTACCTTAATGTTAGGGGTACCATATACCCAATAAATAAGCAAAAATAAAAATTGAAGCAAGGGATATGGTGGGCTAGAATAGAAGGGTTGGAATATCCCTTTACCAATGTAATATCGCACCTCTACCTTTATTAGCTAAAAATAAGCTTAGATAATGCATGGTAGTTGGTCCACATACGCCCATTTTGTCTTTCTCATTCTCTCTTTTTTCTATTACTAGCAAAAATTTTAAATCAAGAATGATATGAATTTCTATTTTAAAGTACAACAAGTAGGATGGAGATTCGATAACTCATCATCTTTTGGTTAGAGATATGTCAATTACTACTAAACTAAGTTCATGTTGGCAAATTTCTATCCCTTTAACAGATGGATAAACGCATGTATATATAATCGAGGAGATGAARGYTTTTTTTATGTACAATAAACGAGGTGGAGATTTGAAATTATTACCTCTCCATCAGAGACCAATTTCTATCCCTTGATAGATGGATAAACATGATATATATAATTGAGGAGATGATGGTTGAAAAACATAAAAGTCTACTTGGAAAAAAAAGTGTCCGACCTCTTCTATACCTATCAATGATATATTTGTGTGTAATTAGTTAAGTTACAGAGTGGGAGATTGATTCATTTAATAATCTAATTATAAGGTAGAAAAGGGATTTGAAAACTTTATTTWCTTAGTCTCTGAGTATTTTTTCAAATTTGTTCCGGTATTTTAAAAGTTTTAAATTTATCGTTAGGTATTAAAATTTTTTCAATTAAATCATCACAATAACCAAATTTTCAATTTTGTCTCTGAAATAGGTTTTTTAAATTTGAATTTTGAGTTTAATAAATCTTTCAACTTATTTTGTGTCTATGGTCCTAATCTATTTTGACATTTAAAAAAAAAAAAATTCACGACATCTATTAGATATAAAATTAGATTTTTTTGTCCAACAACACTCTGGTATTTAAATTTTATGTCAATAAGTCATTAAATTAAAACTAAGGTTTGGGTGCTATTTTGATTTCTGTACATTTGACTTTAGTTTATTTTGGTTAACTTAGGTGTAAAATATTCATTTTGGTCTCCTTCATTTTACCCTTTGTAGTTTRTACTTCCAAAAAAGTCTATTTAGTTGAGCTCTKGTACTTTTTAAAAGTTACCAATTTGGTACTTATTTACAAAATTTTAACACAACATAAATCATTTAAYACAAATTTATAACTACATTTCAAGCAATTTAATGATTGAAATGTCATGCTAAAATTATGATTAAAAGAAATGAGATAAAAATCAATGATTATTTTTTAAAAGTAGAAGGATCAAAATGAACATTTCGAAAATACACTAAAATGAATAAAAATTTAAAGTACAGTAATCAAAATTGACGTTTTGAAAATTCATGGACCAAAATGAACAAAAGCTCGTAAAGTATAAGAACAAAAATAATGTTTAAATCTTAAAAAAATGTCAATACATCAGAKACCTATTAGATACCACATAAAAGGTTGAGGAATATATTGGAGTACACTTTTAGATAGGTAATTCAGAATTTATGGACTTATTAGACGCACATTAATAATTACGAGACCTGGACCTATAATTATTTTAGAGTACACTTTTTGATTTTGACAAATAATTTTGTATATTTTTGTTTGTTCCATGATATGGTTGTAAATGTTTCTAACAAATAGCACAAATAATTAGAAATTTCGAATAATAGAGAAAATAACGCTCTCGGTGCGTTTGCGAGGCGGTTATTGGGCTTAAGGTGGGTCGGGCATCCTTAGACCAACTTGGAAATACTAGTCAAACTCAAAATCAAAGTTTTAAATGCACGGATTTATCATTACTTTTTAATTGTTATATGGATCTCGTCTAAAATGCATTAATTTTTTAATAAAATATATTAGATTAATAAAAAAATTAATTAATTCTAATTTTAACAATAATAAGTAAATAAAGTTAGCTAAAATTATGAGTAACAAATCAGAGTAGCACACTGGAAGCGTGGTAGGCCCGAACCTACAGGTCCCAGGATCGAAACCTAGCTCTAATATTTATTTTGATAATACTTGACTCCTTATTAGTGAGGACGGTTGACAATTAGTAGTTAGGATAAGATTTGGTCTCATCAAAGAGCCAAATATTTTCCTATTTTAATGCTTCAGTTTTATATAACAATGAGTAATTTTGATCCTAGAGTCGTATAATGAAAGGAAGAAATTTTTAGTTTTATGGGCAAGTATTTTGTTTATTTCCTCTTAGTGAATAAATACTTTTAACCTAATTAATAAATTTTATTTTGACATTATATCATCATTTTATCATCAATTGATCATAATATTTTTTTGACAATAACGACTTAATTGAAAAAAGTGTTATAGGATAAAATTAAAACTTTTAAAAGAATAGAGACCAAATTGAAAAAACATTCAAATAAGGTTTAAAATGGAACAAAATCTAAAAATTGATGAATTAAGATAGAACAAAATCTAAAAATCCAATTTGAAAGTTGATGAATTAAAATGGAACAAAATCTAAAAATTTTAAAATTAAGATAGAAGAAGTTAAAAAGAAAGWTTGGAACTAGAATAAGGTGTAAATGTGTGTGTGTGTGTGCATGGAGATTAAGATCAGAGAAATGAAGTCAAATTTGATGGCTATAGAAGAAGCATATGCAGCTCCATGATGGGGGAAGAAAAAGGCAGGCGAAAGTCCTCAGTCAATTAAATTAGTGGAAACAGAGAAACTGAGCAGCTTTTGGGTTGCCGGTTGCATGAAAACTTGAACCCTTAAGACAGCCCTAAATTGTACACGTCCTCTCCCATAGGTTTTTGGGATACTGATTCAAGCCAAAGTGATAAGTCTTTTTGAAAACCAATCATCTGCCCAAAAAATTCAAACATCCCTGCCCGCCCCAATCTAATCACCAAAATGCACATCCATTTGGAGCCACCACCACTATAAATACCATACCATCAAATGAACTCTCATCATCCATCCATCTCCAAATTATCAAAAACAGTTCCATCTTGTGAGCTTAGCAAATCGGTCGAGAGTTGCATTTTTCCCGAGTGACAAAAAGGAAAAATGACGTCCAAAACTATTTTATTTGCGTGTCTGTTGTTTGTCTCTGCTATTGTTATTGCGTCAGTGGTGGCCGAAGGAACTCAAGAGCAGCATGGGACAGTTGAAGGTATTGTATCATATCAGTATTCTTCACTTAGATAAATCATATTGATACTGAGATTCGAGCATAATTGACATATCCATAGTGTAATATATATAATATAATATATATGTACTAATTTTGACAAATCAATATCTAAATATTGATCCATAATAATTTTAAAATTATTTAACCGGATCCATATATATTGATGGTCTCTTCCATTTAATTTTTAGTTTATTTTTAGCTTGCATTTACGAGTTAGCCAATTTTAAATATACAAATGCATTATCCATATTGCAATCTCATTATATTGTATGTCTTTAATGTTAATTATTGGTTGATATATGGGTGAACGCAGTTGAGAATGGAAACTCAGTAGAAGAATCAAAGCAACGTTGTCGCTTCGGATGCTGCGGCTTTCATCCCATTAGTCGTCGTTGCATCAGCTGTTGTCCTCGTCGACCTGCAGAAGTGCAGGTCACCGAAAACCAAAATGGTGTCAACTCTCATAAATTTCTATTTGAATAATCTAACATTTAAAAATTTGTAGATAAAAATGCATTTTTCAAATTGTTTGACGTGTCTACAAATTAAAATTTTCCTATAAAAGTAATAATTATCTCATATTAAATAATATATATATAGATTAATGTTAATATTAATTATTGGTTGATATGGGTGAACACAGTTGAAAATGAAAATCCAGTAGAAGAATCAAAACAGCGTTGCCGTTACGGATGTTGTCGCTTTGATGGTCGTCGTTGCGTTAGATGCTGTCGTGGTCCTGCAGAAGTGGAGGCCACCCTCCAAAACCAAAATGGTTTCAACTCTCACCTTTTTCTTAGTCGGATCTATCAGAAGTAAAACAAACGTATAATATATATAAAAGATTGTAACATGAAATTTTGATATGATTGTACATATTCAGAGAACACAGTAGAAGAGAGTGAAGTGGAGACGAACGGATTGATAGGCGGCGGAAAGGGAGGAGGCAAAGGTGGCAAAGGAGGTTATAAAGGCGGGAAAGGAGGCAAAGGGAAAGGTGGGAAGTGATCAGTAAAAGCTGTTTTATGTGTTTATGTAGTTGTAGGGTACCCTACCTTAATGTTAGGGGTACCATATACCCAATAAATAAGCAAAAATAAATTGAAGCAAGGGATATGGTGGGCTAGAATAGAAGGGTTGGAATGTCCCTTCGCCAATATAATTTAGCACCTCTACCTTTAACCACTACTATGTAAAATAAGCTTCGATAATGCATGGTTGTTGGTCCATCTTTTCTCTCTTTTTCATTCCTAGCAAAAATTTTAAATCAAGAATAATATAAGTTCGTATTGCGCTCTTAATATAAGGATAAGCATGTATATAAAAATGAGGAGATGAAGGTTGAAAAATAAAGCAAAAAAATAATATATATAAAAGATTGTATTGCTTAATTTGGAGCATATGGTTGGAGCACAACAATAATATTTTCTCTAATTTTTCTAGATCTTATCTTCATTTTTGGGAAGATATTAAGATCTTAGCATCTTCATGGTCTACAAAGTCTCATCTCTTTTGTAATTATGATATATTAACCCATTTCACTTAATTGGGGTGTATTTGTTTAGGCTCCTTTTTGTACGCATGTTTCTTACCTACTTTNAAAGAACGAGGAGATGAAAGTTGAAAAATAAAAAAGTCTACTTGGGAAAAGAGTGTGTCGTCCCACCTTTTCTAACTAGAAATTATATATTTGTGTAATGAGTTATGTTATAGGGTGGGAGATTGATTCATTTAATAATCTAATTATAAGGTGCAAAAGGGATTTGAAAACTTTATTTTCTAAGTCTCTAATATTGGAGTAATTTTCTAAATTTGTTCCAATATTTTAAAAGTTTTAATTTTATTGTTATGTATTAAAACTTTTTCAATTAAATCTTCACTATCACTAAACTTTCAATTTTGTGTTTAATAGTCTTTTGAATTTTGAATTTTGAGTTTAATAAATTCTTGAACTCTAAATTTTGTGTCTAACGGGTCCCTAATCTATTCGACATTGTTTTAAATTCACAAGATCTATTGGACATAAAGTTGAATTTTTTGTCCAAAAAAACCTTGGTATTTAAATTTTATGTCTAATAAATCATTAAATTAAAAATAAGGTTTAAATACTATTTTGATTTTTTGTATTTTTACTTTTAATTTGTTTTTGTCTCTGTGTATTAAAACATTTTAAAAACCAAAGTTTTAAATCCACAGGTTTAAACTAGTCTACTACTCAAGCTCCCAACATAGTTTAATTTTTTAAAACCGAAACTTCTTAATCATGCATCTAAACACAGTTTTCATGAACTCAAACTTTCTAAATTACCGTCCAGTTGTCTATTCAAATTGAACATTCTTAACTAATTTTTTTAAAAGAACATATTTTCGGGGTTTAAGATGCTAAATTATTGATGCTTCAAACGCTTCCTAGAAATTTGCATTTCAACTTTTTAAATTGTGATAGATGGTAGATTATTAAATAAAGTGTGAATATTTCTGAATGCTTGAAGTTCATATGATGATGAGGTAAAATTGTTTAGGAATAATATGTAGTCAAACACACTTGGTCGTAGTTTTGAGATCCAATATTTTGGAATGATATATTCTTTACATGGGGTGATTTATTTAATAATTATGGAAAATATGCTGAATATCTTTATATTTTTTCCTCAAGTTGTAGTTGTAGTTTAATAATAGTTGTTAAAGTATTCTCTCAACAAATAAAAAGCTGTAAAAGATAAATGCATTGATTTTGTCAAAACGAACATAGTCCAAAGGTAATTGGCATATATCTTCAATAAAGAGGTTGTGAATTCGATCCCCTGATTTATACTAAAATAAAGTGTTCGTTTTAACGGATACAATTTGTTAATGAATTTATTTAAGATGGGTTCGGGTGAAAGAGGGAAGTGATTGGCACACCACATTGTTAATTGTTAATTGTGCAAGTTGCGGATAAAAATTAGTTGATTTTTGTCATTTGGTTGAAGGTCAATCTTATTTTTATTAAAATGTTATAACATTCTAAGTTACTTTTTTTATTTTATCTTTATATATACACATTCCAATTTACTTTATACAATACTTAAAAAAATTGGATGAATATCGTAGTTGAATTTGACGTGCATGTAAGTTCGAAAAACTCAATCAAAATACTCGAAAAGGGGTATAAAATATCAGAACTTGTCCCTCATTCTAAACATGATCCAAGATCCATTAAAAAACAAGATGCGAAACTTCCTCTAAGAAGGCCTTGGGACAATGGGGGCTCTCATCTGGTTAGATGGGAGAAAGTGACTCTTCCTTTAGGCCATGGAAGCTTGGGAATTGGAAATATTGTGATCTCTAATAAAGTTCTGCTCTCGAAATGGCTGTGGAGATTCCAGACGGAACCAAATTGTTTGTGGAGCAAGTTGATAACAGTCTAGTACACTGAACACACTCTCCCTGATCTCTTCCCTCTGTTTGCAAATTTGGAAGTTACAAATCTACTTGGCTTCATATCTCTAAGTGCACTGATTGTTTTAATAATAGCTCCACGATTAGGTCGATGGGTATGATGGGAGAAATACCCTCCTCTGGTATCACAATTTGGACAGGAAATGGCCCTTTATACCTTACACAACCTTGGTTTTTCGCTCTCTCAGCCAACACATTTGATGTCCGTTTGAGATGCTTGGGTTTTCTTCTTGGAACCCCCACCCCAAAGAGTTATATTTAGCAGAGAGCAGATTTCGTGGGATAGCATCTCAACAACTTTTCACTCGCCATCCAATTCTAATGATTTTGACAGACCTTTTTGACTTCACTCGAGAGATGGAATTTTTCAGTAAAGTTCATAAAATCTAAGTTTTCTGATCCTCCCCTGCTCAAATTTCTGCTACCTTTGCTAAGATGTGGAGTTTATATCTTCCTAACAAATGCCATTTTTTTTTATGGTGCGTCTTCCATCGTGGTCTTTTAACACATTTGATAAGATGCATATCACATTTCCTTCACTGAACATCAGTCCAAGTGGTGTGTTTTGTGCAACTGCTCTGGCAAAATATTAGATCATTTGCTGCTCTATTGTTTTCGTTTATGGAACAATCTCTTTTCCTCTTTCAATCTTTCATCTCCTCTCTCTGGGTGTATTGAGATCTATCTCACCGAGGCTCTCTACCCATCGTCCTATAGCAGTAGATCTATTTTCCGGAAAAATGGTATTGATGTTGTTCTTTGGAGTATTTAGTTGGAAAGAAACAACCGATCTTTTTTAATCAAATCTCGCTCTTCTGCTCAACTTTGAGAGGATATTAAAGTCTCGACATCAATTTGGTCTTCAAAATCTCATCCTTTTTGTAATTATAACTTATCTACCATTTCACTATGTTGAAGCCCTTTTATTTAGCCAACTTCTTTGGTATGTTACCTTCTATGGTTTTCCATTTCAAAAAAATTAAAATACAAAGCAAAAATTTGTTAAAATAAATATTTTAGAAGTTAAGAAACCCTTATTATTAGTTTTAAAAAGATTTAGAACCAAAATAAATATTTTAAAAATTTATAGATTGAAATAAAAATATTTTAAACTTTTTAAACAAATTAGAGTGGTGCAGCGGAAGCGTGGTGGGCCCATAACCCACGGGTCTTAGGATTCGAAACTTGACTTTGATATATATATTTTATTTTGATCTCTTTTATAATTACGATATAGCCCTACCATTGCATTAAACTAAAATGCTTTCTTCCAATTTCTTTGTAGTTTCACTCTTAATAAATGTCGAAAAATACTTAGCTACTCAACATAAGGACCAAATATTTGTTTTCCTTATTTTAATGTTTCACTTTTATATAACAATTATGAGTAATTTTGGTCCTACTCAATCATATCAAATGAAGAAATTTTTAATTTTATGGGCAAGTATTTTGTTATTTCACTTTTATTTTGATATTAATCATCATTTTATCAATTGATTGTAACATTTTATGAAAATTGCAACTTAATTGAAAAAAGTGAAAGGGAAAAAATTAAAACTTTTTAAAAGAATAGAGACCCAATATTGAAAAAAAAAAAATTCTTGTGTACAACAAATTAATTGGGACAAGAAAGTTTTGAATCTTCGACCTTAACAAATTGGGTGTTTTTAATTTAATTTTTATTCTATTAAAAAGATAATCAATTAGTCGTTTAATATTTCGTTGATTCAATATTTTATATATACGTGTATTTTCAAAATACATATTGATGTTACCACGTTAATATATATACCCGGAACTAGGTTAAGTTAGACTTATTGATTGAAATTAAAACAAATATAATGACTAAAATGAATATTTTTTAGAGTTTATCCATCCAATTTAAAAGTGAAAATACAAAGATTTAAATTTATATATGTATTAACGTTGAAGGAGCAGCGGATGAGGGAATTGAATTCAAATTTGATGGCGGAGAAGAACATGCAGCCATGATAGGACAAAGAAAAAGGAAGATGAAAGTCATCAGTCAAATCAGTGGAAACAGAAACTGAGCAGCTTTGGGTTGCCACTTGCATGAACTTGAACCCTTGAGCCAACCCTAGACTGTACACGTCTCCTCCCAGCATAGGTTTTTGCAAATATTAATTCAAACCAAAACTGATAAGGCTTTTTTGAAAACCAATCATCTGCCCAAAAAATTCAAACATCCCTGCCCGCCCCAATCTAATTACCAAAATGCACATCCATTTGGAGCCACCACCACTATAAATACAACCATCCATCTCCAAATTATAAAAAACACAGTTCTATCGATCTTTTGAGCTTAGCAAATCACTCGAGAGTTTCATTTTTCCCAAGTGAAAAAAAGAAAAATGACGTCCAAAAGTATTGTATTTGCGTGTCTGTTGTTTGTCTCAGCTATTGTTACTGTGTCGGTAGTGGCCGAAGAAACTCAACAACAGCATGAGGCAGTTGAAGGTATTGTGTATCATATCAATATTCTTCACTTATAGATAAATCATTTTTACTGCCTTTATATGCTAATACTGAGATTTTAGCACAATAGATATATCCAATAGTGTAATATAATATAATATAATATGTATGTACTAATTTTGACCGATCGATACCAAGTATATTGATCCATAATAATTTTAAAATTATTTAATGGGATCCATGTATATTTTTGGTGTGTCTCTTCTATTTAATTTTTAGTTTATTTTTAGCTTGCATTTACGAGTTAGTCAATTTTAAATGTACAAATGCATTATCCATGCATTGCAATCCCATTCTTGTTAATTATTGGTTGATATATGGGTGAACGCAGTGGAGAATGGAAACCCAGTGGAAGAATCAAAGCAACGCTGTCGCTTTGGATGTTGCGGCTTTCATCCCATTAGTCGCCGTTGCATTAGCTGTTGTCCTCGTCAACCGGCAAAAGTGCAAGCCACTATTGAAAATCTAAATGGTTTCAACTCTCATTATTTTTCATTTAAATAATCTAACATTTAAATAACATGTATAATATATTTAATTATTTAATTTATAGATAGAAATACATTTTTCATGTTGGAGGTCTAAATATTAATTTTTTTCTTTAGAAATAATAAGTATCTCATATTTATATTTAAAAAAAATATATGTCAATGTTAATTATTGGTTGAATGCAGTTGAGAATGGAAACCCAATAGAAGAATCAAAGCAACGCTGCCGCTTCGGATGTTGTGGCTTTCACCCCATTAGTCGTCGTTGCATTAGCTGTTGTCCTCGTCGACCGACAGAAGCGCAAGCCACCGCTGAAAACCTAAATGGTTTCAACTCTCATCCTTTTTCATTTAAATAATCTAACATTTAAAAAAATGTATAATATATTTAATTATTTAATTTATAGATAGAAATGAATTTCCCATATTGCTTACAATATCTAAAAATTAATTTTTTCCTTTACAAATAATAATTATCTCATATTTATATTTAGAAACATCTATCACAATGGTTGATTTTATGGATGAACGCAGTTGAGAATGGAAATCCAGTAGAAGAATCAAAGCAAATCTGCCGTTTCGGATGCTGCGGCTTTCATCCCATTAGTCGTCGTTGCAACAGATGTTGTCCTCGTCGACCTGCAGAAGCGCATGCCACCATCCAAAATGGTTTCCACTCTCATAATTTTTAATTTAGTTCCATCTACTAGTATCACTTCAAAATATTAAATAATAATAAATATATAATATTAAGCATTCTAGTTGGTAAGATGAAAAATTGTATGATTGTGCATCCAGAGAATGAAGTGGAGACGAACGGATTCGAAGGTGGTGAAAATTGAGTGGCAAAGGTTGCAGAAAAGAAAGCAAAGGAAAATTATTATGTGGGAAGTGAAGGTCTTTATGTAGTTGTAGGGTACCCACAAAATGTTAGGGGGTACCATACCAACAAATAATTAAGCAAAATAATGGAGAAATCACATCAAAGTGAATAAATAATAATGAAGTAAGGGATATGGTGGACTAGAATACAAGGGTTGGATCCCTTCACCAATATCAAATAAATACATTATAATAATAATAATAATGCAGGGTTGTTGGTTCAATATATGCCCAATTTGTCTCTCTCATTCTCTCCTTTTTTATTCCTACCAAAAGTTTTCAATTAAGAATATAAGTTTCTAGCTATCTCTTAATGCATATAAAAATGAGGACAATAGAACGGTCATTTAGTTCAGGGGCCAAAACCAATATTTCATCTACCATTATTTTTCATTGTTCCAACTCTCCCACATTAGTTTCACCTTCACATGAAAAATGGCAAAAAATTTTGATATTGCACAAATAACAATCTAGAATTTATTAGACACCTAATTTCTTTATTCACATATTTTCCACCTTTTTCCGGTTGTTATTTGATTTGTAAATTTTGTTTTCTAATAGTCCACTTTCAAATTTTACAATCAAATAAAATGTGACTATGCTATTTTTATCAAATGTTAATTACGTTTCCATTTTTTTAAACTTTGTTTTATATAAATTTACGTTTAAGAATTTTTCGTTGACCAAACCAAACTAATTCTATGTGATCTTTCATTGTTTTAAACTTTTTATCTCCCCAATCGACTGTCTTTCAATTTTCAAGTTTCGTGTGTTTTTTCCTATTAATGTTCACTAATTAAAAAACTCTCGAGAAACTCTGTTTGATATTTTAGTAGAATCTACCATTAGTTTATCTATTATATGAAGCGGTAAGTTCCAACTTGATTTGAATTCTAGTTTAATTGGAACTAGAACCTTACTAAGAAATATTATTTACATTGCTGCATTATTTCCCAATCAACACACTTTGTCGTTGTTTGAAATTAAACATATTTTGAAGTGTGTTTATAGACGTGTTTAATCTTAATTAAGTTAGAAATCTCTGTCGAAAATTCTTATAATATTTTTCTTCGAGTTTATAGTTTAATAATATTTGGTTAATGGGTTACTGGAAAAGTGACCTTCATTTAAAATCAGTCAAGTATGAAGAGAAACATGTATGGAGCTGATGGGGTGCAATCAATATAATGGTCAATTGTGCAAGTTTCGAATTGAGAAACCTGCCGTAAAAATTAGCTGGTTTATATCATTTGGTCGAAATCTTTCAGTCAATCTTATTTTTGTGAAGTGATCCAATTTACTTTAGTCTTTATGTAATACTCAAAACAAATCCACGAATATTAAAAGATAAAACATTAATTGAGGTGTGTATGTCTTTCGAAAAAAAAGGAAAAAGGAAAAATAATGTCTATTATAATTGAGTTAAATATATGTTTTGTTCACTAATGTATATAACAATAAAAAATTAATAAAAAATATTTTGATATTAACTCAATTAATAAAAAATATTGTATTTTGATATTATATAAAAATATTGCACTTACCTGTGTCACTTCAAATACATGCTCACGTCAAAAAAATCAATACATATATTTGAAGCTACGTTATCGTCCATTATTTGAAATCAAAATAAAGAAAATAGCTAAAATTAATATTTTTTAAAAAGGTTCATGAGTCAAATTTAAAAAATTTCTTTGAAGTGAGGATCATATAATAGAAAAAATTTACAACTTTTGAAATTAAAATAATATGCCACCTAAGTTTAACTCAATGATTAAATCATCCTATTTATGTGTCAAACCAATTATAGTTCTGCCGTAATTGGTATATGTCTCCAACAATAAAGTTATGCATTCGATCTCCTACCCACACACGTTTTATTATAAAAATTACAATGAAAGTACATAGAATAAATGTGTTTTAAAAAAAATGTTTTTTAACCAAAAAGAAAAATCTCTTATTTATTTTTGAGAGGTTGGAAGTTAGATCCCCATTTGCCACATTTATTTTACCAAAAAAACAACTTAAAAGTAATATTTATTGGGGCATCAACGTTCGAAGCACAGGAGAGGAATTGAAATCAAATTTGATGACCATAGAAGGCATTTGCAGACAAGAAAAAGGAAGACCAAGTCGTGACTCAAATTAGTCGAAAAAGAACATATAAAAGAAAACACTTGGCAAAAACTCAGCAGCTTTAGCTTGCCAGTTGCCAGTTGCTAGAACATGAACTCTCGATCGAGACAGCCCCTAAGTTTACACGTCTTACTTCATCTCTCCCACACCCTAATTTTTTGCAATATTCAGAACAAAGTGATAAGATTTTGGACTCTGTATCACCGCAAACAGAAGCAAAATGCATCCTCTCCTACCCAATTTTAAAATATCCATTTGGAGCCACCACACTATAAATACATATACCATCAAAGAACTCTGATCACCCATCCATCCCCAAATTATCAAAAATAGTTCCATCTTGTGAGCTTAGAAAATCAGTGCAAGTTTCATTTCCCAAGTGAAAAACAAGAATGAGGTCCAACGCTGTTGTGTTTGGTTGTCTCTTATTTATCTCTACTGTTGTTATTGCATCCGCAGTGTCTGAAGGAACTCAAGAGCAGCATGAGGTTGAAGGTATTGTATTCTACAAATATTCTTTGCCTATATATACATAAATTTATTGTCATTATATACTATACTCGGATCTAAACATGATTCATATGTCCAATAGTGTAATATGATATAATAATTTCCGAGTGTCTCTTTCTTTAATCTATGAATTTATTTGCAGCTTGCATTTTATAGTTTGGTCAATTTTAAATATTCAAATGTGTTATTATGTTAATGTTAATTGTAATTGGTTGATGACAGTTGAAAATGGAAATTCAATAGAAGAATCTAAGCAACGTTGTCCCAGTGGACGATGTTGCGTCGTCAATCGCTTTACCGGTCGTTGCGTCAGATGTTGTCCTCGATCTGAAGAAGTGGAAGCCACCGCCCAAAATCAAAATGGTTTCAACTCTCATTATTTTTCCATTTAAATAATCTAACATCTACAAAAAAAAATGTATACTATATTTAATTAATCATTTGTTGATGTGAGTGAACACAGTTGAAAATGAAAATTCAGTAGAAGAATCTAAACAACGTTGTCCCAGTGGACGATGCTGCGTCGTTAATCGCTTTACCGGTCGTTGTGTCAGATGTTGTCCCCGATCTGCAGAAGTGGAAGCCACTGTCCAAAATCAAAATGGTTTCAACTCTCATTATTTTTCCATTTAAATAATCTAACATCTACAAAAGTATATACTATATTTAATTAATTATTTGTTGATATGAATGAACACAGTTGAAAATGAAAATTCAGTAGAAGAATCTAAACAACGTTGCCCTAGTGGACGATGTTGTGTCGTTAATCGCTTTACCGGTCGTTGCGTCAGATGTTGTACTCCTCGACCTACAGAAGTGGAAGCCACGGTCCAAAATCAAAATGGTTTCAACTCTCATTATTTTTCCATTTAAATAAATATCTAACATTGATACTATATTTAATTAATTATTGGTTGATGTGGGTGAACACAGTCGAAAATGCAATAGAAGAATCTAAGCAACGTTGCCCCAGTGGACGATGCTGCGTTGTTAATCGCTTTACTGGTCGTTGCGTTAGATGTTGTCCTCGACCTGAAGAAGTGGAAGCCACTGCTCAAAATCGAAATGGTTTCAACTCTCATTATTCTTCTATTTAAATAATCTAACATCTACAAAAAGTGCATACTATATTTAATTATTAAATAATCTAACATCTCGAAAAATGTATACTATATTTAATTATTTAATTTGTGGATAGAAATATATATATTTTCTATATTGCTGACATGTCTTCCAATTAATTTTTGCCTTTATAAATAATAATGGTCCCATATTATATTAAAAGTATATATATGTTAGTGTTAGTTATTGGTTGATGCTGAGCGAACGTCCAAAACTGTTGTATATATTGTTTGTCTCTACCATTGTCATTACGATCGTAATTAGAGCAACATGAGACAGTCGAAGGTATCATAGTCGAAGGTATCGTATTGTATCAATATTTTAAACTAGTTATATATCTGTACTGAGATTCAAACACGAATATGTATATATATATCATATAATATATGGCTGCCCTGCCCAAACTCAACGAAAAAATACAGACTGAAACCATTCTGACAAATTGGCTCAGAACAACAATATATGATAGTTCTCCCAAATCTAACTATATATATATTATTCATATTGCAATGTCATATTATGTATATGTTAATGTTAGTTATTTATTATGATAATAAATGTATATATACTATGTAACATGAAATTTTGTTTGAATTTTCATGCAGAAATTGGAGTAGAAGAGAGCAAAGTTGAGACAAACGGACGTATTAAAGGAGGCAAAGGAGGCAAAGGAGGAGAAGGCAAAGGGAATGATGGCGGCAAAGGTGGAAAAGGCCACGCTAATGGTGGAGACTGATCAGTGGAAGCTGCTGTATATTATGTAGTTGTAGGGTACCCCAACAACAACATAATGTTAAGGGCCTAAAGGATACAATACAATACAAACAATATCAAATCAAAGGGAATAAATTAAATAGTAATGAAGAATAAGGGATATGGTGACCTAGAATAGAAGGGTTACATTCCTTTTCTACCTTTAACCATTACTATGTAAAATAAACATATATAAATATGCATGGTTCTTGGTTTCATATATGCCCAAATTTGTCTCTCTTATCCTCTCTCTTCCAGTTTTAAATTAAAAATATAAACATAAGGGTCTGTTTAAAAACGTTTTAGTTTGTTGTATTTGTTTTCCGTTTCTGTTTCTTGTTTCCTACTCTTTAATAAATAGAAAGAGAATTTGTTTGATAATTGTTTTAAAACATGGTTGGTAATAATTTACTGTTTCTCGTTCTCTAAAATTTCAAATTAAAAAAAAGTTTTTTTATATGAAAATTAATCTTTTGAATTAAATATTAAAAATTTGTATCTTATATATTTTATAAGTATGATAAAATAATGTTTTTATATACGTGTTTCTACAAAATTTTAGAAATAATGTTTTTTAATTAAAATTGAAAAATAGAAGCAAAAGTAGTTACCAAGATTTTTTTTAAATGAAAGCTAAGTGAGTGGAAGCTGGTTTTTTGAGTTGAAATCAAAATAAATATAATGGCTCACATGAATATTTTCTAAAGTTCACTGATCAAATGTAAAAGTTTATGAATTAAAATAGAAAAATAGTTTAAAGTTTGAGGATGATAAAATAGAAAAAAAAAATTAAAAGTTGTGGAACTAAAATAAGATTCATATGAAAATAATATATATATATATATAGGGCATTAATTTAAAACGTTCAGAGCATAGGAGAGGAATTGATGACAGTTGAAGGCATTTGCAGCCATAATGGGACAAGAAAAAGGAAGACGAAATCGTCACTCAAATTTAGTCGAAAAAGAACCATAAAAGAAACACTCGGCAAAAATGCAATCAGCTTTTATCTTGCCAGTTGCCAGTTGCTATGAATATTAGTTTTGTATAAAGAATACCAAAATGGTTCAATTTCCTATAAATCGACAGAGATCATCGATTCGAATTTACACCTTCACAAGTTGTTGTATGAAATATTTCTATTTCTTTTTTTCAATAAACAACGAACAGAAATAGTTACATGTTTCTAATTCTAAAAAGATTAGAAACAAGAAAGAGTGTTACAAAACGGACTCTTACTATTCGTTCAACTAATACTTGTCGGAGTCTCCATCAATCTATATGTGGCTCTAAATATATATCTACATCAGCACATTATAATCACACATATATTGGTAGCTACGTTATTCTTTTATCAAATAAATAATAATTGTTAAAATGAATACCTTTTAATGTGCACATTTCCAATTTGGAAATAAAAATTGGAACTAAACCTGAAAGTTCAAACATCCCTGCCGTAATCTAATTACCAAATGCACCAATTGGTAAATATCCATTTGGAGCCACCACCACCACCATATATAAATACATACAACTGATGGCAAAGGGAATTAGAAATGAAGGTCTTTATGCGTTGGAGCAGCAGCAATATCACCTACTGCTTCATCTTATCTTGCTGCAACAAACTTGAATAAATCCTCTTTTACTATATGGCATTGGCGCTTTGGGCACTTAAATTATATTGCTGTCAAACAATTGAACAAACAACACTCCATTCAAGTATGTGATTGGAAGAAAATTGCATGAGATTTGCCAATTTACCAAAACTAGCTTGTAGACTCCCTCATTTATTTTGAATAATGAATTAATCCGTTTGATAAGTTTCATTGTGATTTGTGGGTCCATGTTTTTAATAAGAAATGAGATTAATTTAATTTAAGTTGTTTTTGGCTATGAGCACTAGTGGTGAGTTATTATCATTAATTTTTCTTCTTAGAACTCTTTCAATAGTTTATTCTTCCTAATGACTTCTTAGTGGCTGTTTTGCTTAGTTATTCTCAATTCCCTTTGCTCTCTACTCCTTTTGTTTTCTGTTAGCTTATGCTTTTTATTTTCTTGGCTCCTTTTGGCTTTAAAAGGTTGCCTTTGCTCCTTGTTGCTAACAATTGGAGGTAAACGGTTTTGTCAAGAAAAATAATGTGCTGTGTATTTCTCATTCTCTAACTGAAGAAGCAAAACCTATGAACCTATATAAAGCTACGTTGACAAGCATAAAATAAGCAAATGTAGATAGTTTTCTCATGCTACTTTTTTTATTAATAGAATGTCTTCCTCTCCTCTTCGAAAATGAAAACTCCCTTTTGAGACATTATTTAAACAAGAATCAAACTACAACTTTCTTAAGATTTTTAAGATTTTTGGATGTCGTTGTTATCCTTATTTAAAAAGTCAAGCTAAAGACAAGTTTGCAAGGAAAAAAATAAAAAAATTATATATATATATAGACTCTTGTGTGCTTCTAATAAGGGTATTATACGTATCTAGATCCGGAAACAAATAAGATTTCAAGAGAGGTTATATTTGATGAAAATTATTTTCTCTTTGATAAACAAGCTATACATATGTACCTCTCACTTGTCAATCTCTAGAGATGTCTAGTTTTGTAGATTCCGCAGCGTGGCACTCTCCCATAGAAGCAGAGATGGGAACACAAACAAGAAGAAAAAAAGAATGCTGTAACACTCAAGAGGCCTGTGTAATTTACTGATCTAGAGACCACAAAATAAGGTACAAAGTAGTACCTCAAGAGATCAAATAATAGAAGTGCAATAACCAGAGGAGGTGTCCAACAAGGAATCTCGAACTCAAAATCCAATAGAAAATTCAATTGAAACTTGTAGCTCTCCCACACAGAACAAACATCAGAACAATGCACAACCAGATAACTTCAACCTACTACCTGAAATATAAGTGATTTTTTATCTATTGATCATCCCTTTAGTGATGCAGGTGCTGTAGTTCAAAATGATCAGACACCAAATCAGGGAACACATCCCATGATTGACCAGATTGATATTGTAATATTTTGTGACAATAAGGACGACTAATTAATTGAAAAAGGTCCAATGCAATTGAAGCTTTTAAAAGAATAGAAACTCAATAGAAAAAAAACACCCAAACATATATTTTAGCCTTTTAATTACTATAAAAAGGTAACCATTTTCGTGATTAGTATTATTTGGTCCTTTAACATTTATTAATCTAACTACTTGCTACTTGCTTTGGCTCTAAAAATATATGCACACATCAACATATTAATATATATACTCTCTCTTTCTGCACTGTTTCTATACACACGTTTTCTCTAGAATCAATTATATGAGATATTTGAATTGTCCTTCACGTCCCACGATCTCTTTATCCAAGAATTTATGTCTAGAAAAACATTTTGTGGCCTAATACTTTAGGCTCTATTATGTGGCATATATGGTTGGAGTGGAATAATCGTTTTTTTCGGACTCGTACAGATCCTCTCTCAACCTTTGGGAAGAGGTAAAGGACTCTGCATCTCAATGGACATCAAAGTCTCCCCTCTTTTGTAATTATGATGTAACTACCATTTCTATTGACTAGAGAGCTTTCCTCCAAAGCTCCAAAGCTCCATTTTTTGTATATGTTATTCAAATGAAATGGTTCTCTTTTCCAAAAGGAAAAAAAAATACATATACTCTCGAAATTATGGTATATATTTATTGAACATTTTAAAAGTCACATATAAGTTTACAAATCAAAATGAACTAATTTGAAAGTTCCAAGAACAAAGAATAGGAAAGTTTGAAAGTCATGTCGAAGCTAACATAAGATTTAGATCTAAAATATATAATATGGAGATTAACGTTGAACGCAGAGGATGAGGGAATTGAAGTCAAATTTGATGGCCATAGAAGAAGCATATACAGCCATGATGGGAGAAGAAAAAGGAAGACGGAAGTCCTCAGTCAAATTCCCAATTGCAAGAACTTGAACCCTTGAGACAGCCGTAACTCTACACGTCCTCTCCCAGCATAGGTTTTTGCAATATTAATTCAAACCAAACTGATAAGGCTTTTTGAAAGTACAGTGTCACCCAAATCTGCTGCCCAAAAATTCAAACATCCATGCCCCGATCTAATTACCAAATGCACCAATTCCAAAGTATCCATTTGGAGCCACCACCACTATAAATACAACCATCAAATGAGCTCCCAATCATCCATCCTTCTCCAAATTATCAAAAACAGTTCCATCTTGTGAGCTTAGAAAATCAGTGAAAAAAAAAAAAAGGAAAAATGACGTCCAAAGTTGTTGTAGTTGCGTGTCTGTTGTTTATCTCTGCTGTTGTCATTGCATCGACAGTGTCCGAAGGAACTCAAGAGCAGCATGAGACGGTTGAAGGTATTGTATTCTACCAATATTCTTCGTTTATATATACATAAAATTTACTATCCTTATTTATTATATTGAGAGTTGAGTTTGATTGATATATACATATAATAAAATATATGTAATAATTCTGATGGAACAGTACCTGAGTATTGTTTCATAATAATTTTTCAATTATACAACGGGATGCATATATATGTATGAGTGTCTCTTCTCTTTAATTTGTGGTTTATTTGAAGCTTGGCATTTTTTAGTAATTCTATTTTAAATATACAAATGTATATTATCTGTATTGTAATGTCATATAATTACATACATGTTAATGTTAATTATTGGTTAATGTGAATAAACACAGTTGAAAATGGAAATCCAGTAGAAGAATCAAAGCAACGTTGTCGTTACGGATGTTGTCGTTATGATCCAATTCGTCGTCGTTGTATCAGATGTTGTCCTCGTCCTGCAGAAGTGCAAGTCACTGCCCAAAACCAAAATGGTTTCAACTCTCATCATTTTTTCACTTAAACTAACATTTTCAAAAATGTGTATATACTATATTGAATTATTTAAGGAAAATACATGGCTCTCCCTATTGTATCCTCACCAYCATTGAAATTTTGACAACTCATTCGTTTTGAAAAAGTATATGTTTTCACATTTCTCTCTCTTACTTGTCAAACATTTAATGGTGGCGAGAACAAAGTAGAGCGTAACGAGCCAAATATTTTCTATTATTTTATTTGTAAATAAAAATGCATTTTTCATATTGTTGACCTATCTGCCTATTAATTTTTTTTTCCTTTGGGAATAGCTAGTAATTATCCTATATTATATTCTATTATATTAAAAATTATATATGCTAATGTTAATTATGGGTTGTTGCGAGTGAACGTAGTTGAAAATGAAAATTCAGTAGAAGAATCAAAGCAGCGTTGTCGCTACGGATGCTGTCGCTATGATCCATATCGTCGTCGTTGCATCAGATGTTGTCCTCCCCGTGCAGAAGCGCAGGCCACCGCCATAAATGGTTTCAACTATCATCTTTTTTTTTTCAATTTAGCTACACAGTATCACTTCAAAATATTAAATAACAATAAATAATATACATATGCATAAAAAAATTCATATTAATAGTAGCATTCTAATTATAACATAAAATTTTGYATGACTGTTACATCCAGAGAATGCAGTAGAAGAGAGTGAAGTGGAGACGAAGGGGGTTGTAGATGGCAAAAATTGAGTGAGCAAAGCAAAAATGAAGTGGGAAAGATGGGAAAGCTGTTTTATTATATATGTATAATTATGTAGTTGTAGTTGGAGGGTAGCAACATAATCTTAGAGGTACCATACCAACAAGTAATTAAGCAAAATAAGGGAGAAATCTCAAATCAAAGTGAATAAATAATAATGAAATAAGGGATATGGTGGACTACGATGAAGGGTTGGATCCCTTCACCAATATGTGGAAACCCTCTACCTTTTACTGTTACTATGTAAAATAAACATATATATAATGTAGGGTTGTTGGTTCTATATTGTCTCTCTTTTCTCCCTCTTTCATTCTTAGAAATTTTTTAATTAAAGAGTATAAGTTTCAATCCTTTAATATAWGAATAAGTATGCATATAGAGGGCACGCCTAGTATTTTAATAACTCTCCTATTTCAAAAGGGTAGCTCACTATTCAAACTCCACCAAATAATTCTCCTTAATAGAGACTTCCTCTAGTATATTATTGTATTGACCATATTTATTCACCTCCACACTGAAAAATGGCCAAAAATGGAAAATGATGGACAAATAATTATTTACAATTTAGATTAGACACTTAATACTTATTTTTCACATATTGTCCACTTTGCCCTTGGTTCGGGTTATTATATGGTTTACAGATTTTGTTTTATTTTCTAATAATAATCAACTTTCAAATTTTAAAATGAAATTTTAAATATGATTTTGCTCTCTCTTAATTTGAAATGTGGATTACCTTTTTCAATCTTTTGTGATATATAAATTTACGTTTCATAAATTTTTCAAGCTTCTCTTTAGATCTTTCGTTTTTTAAAGCTGCTAATTTTATCTCCCCTGTCCATTTTTCAGGTTTTCCATCAACATAGTCTTTCAATTTTGTAAGTTTCATGTGTGTTCTGTAATTAATGTGCAGCAATTAATACATATGCCATTACCTKAAAATATTGTAATCATTYATGCAGCTCCTAATATATGAGCACATTAATGCATATGCTCAAAGTAACGATATTCGATATTCATTTATTGAAATCGGAAGAAATGTAATATCTAAAATGGATATTTTTAAAGTRCACAGAGTTCATTAAAAATTTATAAAGCAAAATATAGAAAGTGTTATTCTTTGGCAGGTAAGAAAGAAATCACTGGACATTTATAAGTTTTTCAAAGACTATAACCAACATTTGGGAAGACATTATATAGTCAATGCTTTTGTTTCGTCTACAAAATCTAATATTTTTTGTACTTAGGAGTTATCTATTATATCTCTTAATTGGAGTGCTTTTATATAGGTCTCTTTTCTTGATCAATGAAGTCTCTTTCCCAACAAAAAGAAAAATAAAAAAAATAGAAAACGTCCGATTTCGGTAAGACTTGATCTGAATCGTAGTTCAGATTCAAGTCAGCGGAAAGGAGGAGGAGACGGAAGGCAGTATTCCGAATCTATGTCGGAATTGGCCCGAATAGGTCAACCTTTCAAACTGCTGCTGAATCCATGGGAAGTTTTAAACTTAAAAGTATATTATATTGGGAASTAGCTAGGTTTAACGTTCAAAGCAAAGGAGGGGATCGTGAATTGAAATCAAATTTGATGAGACAAGAAAAAGGAAGACGAAATAATCCTCACTCAACTGAGTAGAATCAGAACATAAACAAACACTYGGCAAAAACTCTGCAACTTTAGATTTCCAAGTTGCCAATTGCTACAACATGTGTACGCATCTTCAATCTCCACCCTACGTTTGTTTAACATCCAAACCAAAAAAAAGCCATTATTCTAACATGTCATTGTTCTAAACCAAATGCACCGTGCCAATTCCAAAACATCTCTATTGATTTGGAGCCACCACACTATAAATCCATACCATCAAATGCATCTCTCCCAGCGAAAAAAATGACGTCCAAAGCTGTTGTGTTTACATGTCTCTTGTTTGTCTCTGTTGTTGTTATTGTGTCAGCAGTATCTAAAGAAACTCACGACTACAATGAAATCACAATCGAAGGTATTGTGTTATATCAATAATCTTATATGTAAATAAATTTATTGTCATTAATTATATACGCTAAACTTACTGAGATAGACAGGATATATCATTATACTGAAAATCTCATCATTATATACCATACCGAGATTCCATATACAATAGTTGTCTAATTTAATGTATGGGTGTATCTTGTCTTTAATTTTCGGTTTATTTGCATGCAGTTGAAAATCTAAATTGTCCCTATGGATGTTGCTTCAAGAAGTATGATAGATGCACCCGATGCTGTCCTCGTCRTATAGCAGCCCAGGCGACAACCCAAAATGGTTTCAACTCTCATTATAATTTTTTTTWTTTCATTTAAATCTATCATTTCAAAGTATTAAATAACAATAAATAAATGTGTACTATACATACAATTATTTTCTAATTTAATGTAGGAGTGTGTCTTCTCTTTAATTTGTGGTTCATTTGTAGCTTGCATTTTTAAGTTAGTTAAATTTAAATATACAAAATGCATTATCCATATTGCAATCGTATATTACGTGTATTGTCTATATTGCAATCTCATATTACGTGTATTTTTGTTAACGATCTCACATCAATAAAAGAAGGGATCTTATATAAGTTTATAATAAATATGGACTATTCTGATTTTTAGATGAAACTCATGAATATTAATATAGTATCAGAGTCTGCATAGGTTTATAATAATGGGCTAGTCCTTCTATTACTAATTGGTTTTGAGATAAAACTCATGAATATTAATAATTTTAATGGAATTATGTTGATGTGAATGAATGCAGTTGAAAATATAGAATGTGCCCATGGATGTTGTATCTGGTTTGATGCTAGTTGCGTCGAATGCTGTCGCGCTTCTACCATAGCACAAGCCACAACCCAAAATGGTTTCAACTCTCATTATTATTATTTTCTTTTTTCATTYAAATCTATCATTTGAAAGTATTAAAAAACAATAAATAGATGTATACTATACATATAAAATATATCGATAGTGGCCTTTCAGTTGTAACATAGAATTTTGTATGATTTTGGCAGAAGAAGATGGTGAAGTAGAGGCGAACAGATTTATGAGTGGTGGAAAAGGAGGCGACAAAAGCGAGATCTGAGGCAAAAGGCGAGAAAGGGTGGGCAAAGGAAATGTTATGGGTA
The DNA here is from genome assembly GCF_001995035.1 of Momordica charantia. The sequence continues at coordinate 866,496 of NW_019104503.1, forward strand.
CCATACCAATCAATAATTAAGCAAAATAAGGAGGAAATCAAATCAAATAAAGCATAAGGGAGATGGTGGAAGTAGAATAGAAGGGTTAGATCCCTTACCATGATGCCGACTCTACTTTAATAGTTGTTCTTTCAATATACATATATGTATGTGTAAATATATACCTGTATTGGCTAACTTTGTCTTTAATTTAAGTGTTGGAGTACATTTAATGTGCACTAAATTGTCGGTCAAAAAAAAAACGTGTAGTGCGAAGTTCTAACACATGCACTAACTTAGTTTAAGTGAGGCTTCTCAATCTAATTCAGGTGAACACATATCCTCGTCTCGAGAATCTACGACATCAACTCATTATCAAACTGTTAAATTCAAAATTTTATATTCAATTTTGAAAAACTTTCTAAAAGTGGGAGAAGAAAAATAGAAACCCTTATATTCATACAAAATTTTTCCTAAAAATTAAAAACTAGACTACTAGAGAAAGAAAATGGGAAACGTGAAAATATTTCTCAAAATTGATGAGCATTTGTAATCAAGGGTGGATCCAGCTAAAGTCCGGATGAGCCACGTGCTCTCCTGTACCTRAAAATAAATTACATATAGTTCACATTTTGATTAATAAATACCTATCAAAACTATATTTTGGCCTATTATCTACTACTTTTATAATACTATTTACTACAAATTTTAGGTTAAATTATAGAAAAAATACTCCTATCGTTTTAGAAGCTTCAAAACTACTCATGTGACCTCTCATAAATGTTATAAAAATAACCATTTAGCAAACATTTGTTAGCATTTTAAATTAGTAATGTACATGTTGAGATTATGGAGCCCAACCGAAGTCGGAACGAGTCAGAATCTAGTCGAAATAATGGAAGAATTTAAAAGAGGAAGGAATTGTTGCACAAGTCATTTAGGTCGAGAGGACAGCAATGAGACGTTCCTGACATTAATAGTGAAAGGAAGGAGGCAAGCAGATTAGTAAATCAATGCTACATGGTCGTAGTATTGAGATGTTGTACGCACGTTGCGACGAGATTTCTGTAAATACATTTTTTCGTTTTAGGTTTTTTGATAATTATGTTGGTACATATAATTGAGTGTCGGTCATAACAGTGTTGGTGCATAGTTTAAAAGGGTTGAGAGGCAGTGTTTGGCAGAGTTTTAGAGACGAGATCTCGAGGTGGTAGAACGAAGTCRGCAATCTAATTCTCATGAGTATTTGATGAGGTTTTTCATTCTTGTTTCCTAAGATTTTATATTGTTGCTAGTGGCCGGCTTTTGTCGAGGTCTCTAAATTTGAGAAAGTATTGTATTATCCCAATATTATAATGGAACTCGTTATTGAGGAGAACTGAATCTAGCCCATAGTATAAATCTCTTACATCGTTTATTGCTGTTGAAATACTTATAAATGAATTAAATTTACTCAACTCATCAACTTAAGCTTTTGGGTTGAGTGATGGTTTATTCATCTTTAATAATTGCATTTTTTCTATCTTTCTTTTATTTTGTGATTGTTTTTCACTGAATAAATGTAGAAGGGAAAAATATAATTAGCGGTCCAAAATCGACACCGACCGTCGAGCCTTTGGTYGTCGGTAGGTTGGTATTTTACTTTTTTTTCCCCTTCTTACACATTTAACGGCCATCATTGATTAAGGCACTGGTGAGAGAAAAGAGGAGTTGGAGACTGAAAATGAGAGAAGAGGAGGGAAGAGGCTAAGAAGAAAACAGATATGAAATGAAAAGAAAGAAGAAGATAGATTCGAAAGGGAGATGGAAGAAGAAAGATAAAAAATAATGACGAAAGAGACAAAAAAAAAATGAAGAGAGAAGCATGAGAGGGGATCTAAAGAAATAGAAAAATTATCCAAATTTCCATTAACAGTATGTATTATGTAAGGAAGTTTCTGTCTTTTTCCTTTGGTGAAAAAATCGAGAGAAGAAAGAGAAAAATCATGGGAAATAAAATAAATATATAAAATTTAAAAAAAAAAACAAAAGAAATTACCCACGCGAATCACGTGAATGATAAGAGTGTTTAAAAAAAATAAAAATAAAAATAGAAAACAACATAATAGCTGCATGCTTTCAACTTCTGGACCTTTGTGTGGTTGTTCTAGTGACAACACTGCTTATCGACCCGAACCTAGATTCCTTGCATGTTCACGYGAATGACTATGAAGGTCATTTCTATTCACTGCCCTTCTCATAGAGTCGTACGTGGACGTTACTATTCAATTGGTAAATGATTTATTAAAAATGTGACCTTATTTAAAATTTTCATTTTGATTCTGGTAATTATTTTGATTCCTAAACTTTGAATATAATGTATATTTTAATTGCTCTAAATAGATGTTTTGGTTCCAACAAATGTTWAGGCATTTTAATAATTTGGTTTCTAATCTTTAAAATGTTTTAATTTTCAACCCTTATGTTTCGATTTTTTTTTTTTTTGTTAGATTATGTCCTTACCATCACTCAATTTTGAGGGGATGAAGATAAATAATTCTAATTATATAGTAATTTTCATGAGTCTGTGGTATATGGTATATTAGCATTCAAATTTATATAATAATATGTATTATTGTAGGACGTTTGTCTTTTCAATTTAAAACGGAAAAATGATCCATAATTTTGAGAGCCAAAGTTTTGGTGTGTGAAACAGATGACAAGAGAGAGAAAATAAAAGAAAAGTAGAGACAAATAAAAGAAAAAGGAAAGAGAAATGAATCGAAAGAGAAGAAAAGGGGAGGTTTTAGGCTTGGGTCAACGTGGAGATTTGGTGAACTGAAAGCTGGTGAGTTCTRTTAGGAGGTCGAGTAAGAGAAGTAATGGGAAGATAGAACTTTTAGAAAGGTTTACATCGGTGGGTTTGGTTCTTCATATCATGTTCAAGAAATTGCTTAGAAGAAATGGTAGATTTTCGACCTTCATAATCGATTGGACAGAAAGATAAGAGTTAAGTTGAAGGTTTTTGGTAAAGATTAAAAGGAAAATTGTTGGGTTGAAGATAGAAGTTGCAGAAAATTGTTGAAGAGGGTGGAAATTTTGTGGGTCGTCAAAGGAATTATCGATAAAAATTATTTTTAGTAGAACATGCACAGATGGGAGATCGAACTTACTGAACCTCTTAATTAGAGATATAACMAATTATCGCTGAACTACTCGCTTTGATAAATAAGTAAAAATTGGTTAAAAAAAAAGGGTGTATTTACACTTGAGGTGAAATTGAAAGGATAAAGAAGCGAGTCCGTTGTGTAGGACAAAATGATGGTTTTTAATGAAGAGAGAATGAGGAATTATTTTTTTYTTTAAATGTGAAAGAATGATAGATTGGACGTTTGGTTTTATTTAGAGGTATTGTGGTGTATATTGAATTTAGGCATGAAATAATATGGTCTTTGGATTAATATTTCAGATCAAGGAGAAAAAGGAGTAAATTATATGCCGTTCGTATGATTTGTAGCTGGTTTATTTTATAAAATGTTTTAGTTATTTATTATTATATAGTTCAAGAAATTATATAATTATGTATGATATAGAAGTTTTAACTAAGATGTAGATATGTTTATGTCAAAGCGAACATAGYTCAACAATAATTGGCATCCCTCCGATCAAGAGGTTGTGAGTTCGAATCCCCTCCTCAACATGTTGTATTTATTTGAGAATTTAAATTTTTTTGTGATTTTATAAAAATTTATACCGAAATGATTACTCATATATTATATAGATGTGTGTCTATAGTATGCCTAGACAAAGGTCTTCGGGATCATTTAGCTCTGCGCGCGTATAAGTAGAGATTGTTCTATATGTGTATATTGAGATTACTCTATGTCAGCAAATCAGATTTGTTTTGTTATATGTTTGAGATTACTCGTTTTACGGATGTATTTATAAAATATTTCGAGCAGGTCGAGAAGTTGTAACTAGATCATAGGRGGTGTCGAAACAATTAGGCGTCAAATTTAGGTACCAAATCCTGGTTCAAATCTTAGACTTGGGAGCATTACTTTTTTGTTTGTTCAATGTTATTACAAGTTTTTATGAGAAATTTTTTTTAGTTATTAGTTACTCAAATTTTAAGAAGTTTTATCGAGCTTTGAACTTCTTTGTTCTATAAAATAGTTTTACAATATTATTTTTCCTATTAACTTATCGCACACTAAGCTTTCTAGCTAACTCATTATTTATCATTTGTTTTCCTTCCAAGGTTGTACTTGAGTTCCAAAGAGATAGTTGACCACTTTTTTGCCACTAAGAGTCCATTCAACACTTGCCTATCATTTTTGTATGTACGTTTAGTTTTATTAGTACGTGAAAAAGTTTATCTACATTGTGCATATAGTATATGTTTAGAGTGGGTGTAAGAATAATATTATTTGTAACCATTCATACTATGCTTAGGTATGTTTAGTAACGTATTTAGAGCTTGTTAGATAAAGTTTAGTTTAAAATTTAAAAAAAAAAAATTGATTATGGACTCCATAATTAGTTAAGGTCTATGGTCGGCATAACTTATTGTAGAACTAGTAAAGTATTTTAGGATGGGTCGTGTCATAATATGAGTTGTATACTAACTAATCTGAAGTTTTAAATTTTATGGGCAAGTATACTAGTAAAGTATTTTAGAACGGGTCRTGTCATAATATGAATTGTATACCAACTAATATTATGAAGTTTTAAATTTTATGGTCTAAGTATACTAGTAAAGTATTTTAGAACGGGTCGTGTCATAATATGAATTGTATACCAACTAAAAATATTGTGATTATATATGTTATTTCAAATACATCATGCTCACCTCTGTGCGTAAATACATATACTTAACATTACATTTATCAGTTAAAATAACTATCTTTTAAAGTCCACGAATTCAATTTGACAGTCCATAAGTCAAAGTTGAAGAATAAAAACGGGAACAGAGTAAGATAAAAATATATATACTGCAATGTTAACGTGTTCAAAGCAGATGAGGGAATTGAAATCAAATTCGACGACGTAGAAGCATTTGCAAAAATGAGTATAAAAAATAAAGAAAAAAATAAAGTCTTTCATATCATATAAGAGACCTAAAAAAATTTATAAATTAACTGAAATACTTATCTCATTTCCAATTGATTTTTAGATATAATTTCACAGATATTGTGAAATGATGAAAATTTAACAGATTCAAACTAGCATTCAATTTTAGAAAATGAACTCTCASAAAGTTTCTGCAATGTTGAAACAGAAGTGAAAAGTTTTTGCAAGATCCAGACAAAGGTGATAAGATTCTGGATAAGATTTTGCATACATGGTCCACCCCACCAATATTTGGAGCCACCACACTATAAATACATACCACTTTATGAACACTGATCATCCATCCTCAAAATTACCAAAAACAGTTCAAGAAAAAATGACGTCCAAAGCTGTTGTATTTTCGTGTTTGTTGTTTTTTGTCTCTACTGTAACAATTGCATCGGCAGTATCACAAGGAACTCAAGAACAGCACAACACAATTGAAGGTATATTGTATTTTATCAATATTTTTCGCCTGTATATAAATAATTTTTTTGTCATTGTATATGAAAAGAAATAATGACAATAAATTTATTTACGTGCCTACCCCTACCCAAACTCGACCAAAGTGCAAACCAATTAAGCCACTTTTGACAAATTGCTCGGAAGACAGAACAATAACATATAATAATTCTCTAATTCGACGTAGCAGTGTTTCATTTCTACAATGTGTGTGTGATTTTTATTTTATTTTTTTTTTTTTGCATTTTCTGAATTAGTCAATTTTAAATATACAAATGCATTATCTATATTGCAGCCATCACATATATTACGTGTTTGTTAATGTTAATTATATTATGTGAAAACGCAGTTGACAATGAAAATTCAGAAGAAAAGTTAAGGATTCATTGCCCCTATGGATGTTGCGGCTTTGACGGCGGTCATAGTTGCATAAGATGTTGTG
>NW_019104503.1:884237-913066 GCF_001995035.1 Momordica charantia
ATTTATATTAGCTAAATAACTAATATATATTGATGAATTGTGAGATATATACTAATTAACTAACCTAACTTAATTTATTACATACTAGATATATCGATTAACTTATATATCTAATATAAGTAGATATATCAATTAACTGATATATCTAATATAAAGCTGATATATTCGAATAACTTTAAATTATAACATATATATATAATATTATGTATATCTGTTATAATTGATTTATTATATATCCATAATAAACAAATTTTAGCAAAAGTAGCAATTCTATTATTGATAATATATATTCATAATAAGTCAATTTTTACACTTGACATACTAGTAATATTAGCAATAATAAAAGTAGCAATTCTATCGTTGATATAAGAAGTCTGTGATATTAATTGTCATTGGTATACCTAATTATAACTCAAGTTATCGGATATAGATCATTATTCAATAGCTGTAAATTTACTTCTACGATTATGACCAATGCGCTGACTAATATAAAGCAATTTCCATTAAGTTTCGTGATTCATCAAAGTATTTTGCTCGCCATAAAGTACTGTCAAGAGGTAGATCAGTAATAGCCAAACATGATTTTAGTTTAGCGATAATTGGCATCTCTCTCTAATTAAGGTAAATCAAAAGAATTTAGAGGGAATAATGGATACACAAACCCGACTATGAAGGAATTAATCTTTGATGTGTTTTCTTAACAACCAAATGTAACTAGGGGATGGCAAAAATACCCGTGAGACTCGATCCCCGCGGGTACCCGACCCGATCGGGTTGGGGATTCCCTGGCGGGGACGGGGATCAATCCCCCTACCCCGTCCTCGTCCCCGACCCCGCCCCATTTAATTTTTTATTATTTTTCTATTTTTTTATATAATATTATTAATATATATTAATTTTATAAATACTTCTTAATTTGTTTTATAAAAAAAAAACTTAAGCCAACGCCTCATTTATGCACTTTTTTTCACTTTTTATACTAATAATAATAATAATTAATTAAAAAATTAAAAATTAAATTAAAAAATTTATAACGGAACCCGTCCCCGATTGGGGAATCCCCGTCCCGTCCCCGCCCACAAAATTTTGGGGACGGGGGTGAGGATGGGAAAAAAATCCCCAATAGGACGGGGATGGGGAAGACTCCGTTACCATCCCTAAATGTAACAAAATGTAGTATAATGAAACAGTTGTTCCATAATATTTGTCGAAGTGCACACAAACTAATCTGAATGCTCATAATTAAAAAAAAAAGTCAATTACAAATTATAAATATTAGAATCTTTGAGTCTCGGGGAATTGTTTTAATAGTTGATTTTGTAATAACTTTCTAATAAGTTTGCTTTTTTAGGGAAAAAATGATTTTGAAGGTAGATTTATCTTCTTTTTTTAGGTATGTCTTTTCGATGGATTATTATCAACATGTGAAACTAGTTTAGTTGAGCGATAATTGACATCAATCTCTGATAAAAAAGTCATGATTACAAACATGCCCTCCCCTAAACAAAAGTTTAACTAATTTTGAGGATCAATAATACTAAAATTTAAAATATAAAAAAATAATGAAAAACATAAAATTAATAGGAAAAATGGAGATAGAGGTAAGTTTTGGAAGAAGATTAATTAATGACATAAAACAAAAGTAGTACTTGGCAAGAGAGTGTGAAGTCTGAGAGGGTAAGTTGCCACAACTTGGAAGGCTTTGGACACCTCTAACCTCTAACTACACACACGTCTCCCGTAGAATCAATGGTGTGTGTGAAAAGAAGAAGCGAACTGATAAGATACTGATCAACATTCAAAGCCTCTCCAGCCACCTCAAAATTCCGATCACCTACAAATTTAATGTCATTTTAGTCGTATCTTATGCTGTGTCAGGACAATCCTTGTCGTTTGCAGTGCAGCCTTGGCCTTTGCCTCTATAAATAGCAGCTGCCTTTGAACATCACAAACCAGTTTTTGTTCAAAATTGCTTCTCTGTTCTCAACAATGAAGTCCAAAGGTTTTCTGTTTCTGTGTCTTCTACTTCTCTCTGCTCTCGTTATCTCGTGGGCTATAGAATCCCACACAACTAAGGATGAAAAAGAAGGTATTTACTGTTTATTTTGTCTTTCATTTCTTTGTTTCCTTTGTTTTTTTTTTATATATCAATACTTTAAAGCTCTCACCTTTTTTAAAAAAGCACAAAATTTATGTTTTAATTTCTATCAGTACTTTAACCTTCTCTCATTTATTTGTAATCTCATTTGCAGTACTAGTCACTAGTTTAACTTGTGAGCTCGAAATTTGATTATCATATTAAAGAGCATGATCGATCACTAAATTCATTAAAAGATTTAAATTGCGGATGTTTTAAGAGGAGGATGGGTTACAGTAAATTCACGTAATAATAATAGTTCATGTTGCATGGACAGAAATAGATAAAAGAGTACGTATCTAATAATTATCACTTTTCCGGTGTCATTTGATATCAATTAATCAATCCATTATTGGATTCACTTTCAGTGAATTATGTGGGCCACGAGGCAGAAGACAAACATGGAGGCGGTGGCGGTTATGGCGGAGGATCTGGCGGAGGGGGTCACGGCGGCGGGTCCGGCTCAGGCGGTCACGGAGGTGAGGGAGGCGGTCACGGCGGCGGGTCCGGCTCAGGCGGTCACGGAGGTGGGGGAAGCGGCGGCAGCGGCGGTCACGGCGGCGGGTCTGGTGGAGGTGGTCATGGAGGCAAAGGAGGCGGTGGCGGAGGTTATGGCGGAGGCGGGAAAGGAGGCGGAGGGTCCGGTGGAAGCGGCGGCGGGAAAGGAGGCGGCGGCTCTGGTGGAGGCAGCGGCGGTAAAGGAGGCGGCGGCTCTGGTGGAGGCGGCAAAGGAGGCGGCAAAGGAGGCGGTGGTGGTTACGGCGGCGGCGGCGGCAAAGGAGGCGGCGGGTCTGGCGGTGGAGGAAGTGGATCTGGTGGAGGCGGTGGATATGGCGGAGGAAGTGGCGGCGGATCTGAGGGAGAGGGAGGAGGAGGAGGCTACTAAACCAGTCTTCAAGAGGAGGAGAAACTGAGAGACCAAAAATAAAATATAAAATATAAAATATATCTATATCTAAAAAACCCAACTATATAATATTATATGTATGCAACTGGAAGCAGTAAATAATGATAGGGGTAAGGACTAAGCCTAAGGAGACATACTAAAATTAGATAATTCAGAAGCTGCCTTCCACAAACCTTCCTGTACTCTACTACGCACTTCCTTGTATTTTGAACTTACAACTAATATTATATTAGTAATAATAAAAATATTAATAATGTATGCTGTTTAAACTTTTACTCTCTCTTTTTCTGCTTCCCATTACCATCTTGTTTGAGTCGCATACCTCTCATATTATTACTTTTTACCTTCGTAATTACTGTTTGATGAGCGTTTCGTTTTTTATTTTTGATTTTTAGTTTTTAGTTTTTTATTTTTGGTTTTATTTTTGGTTTTTAATTTTTAATTTTTAATTTTTGGTTTTTGGCTTGATAATCCGTAAATTTAAAAAAAAAAAATTGTTTGACCAATCAATTCAATTTTTTGTTTTTATTTTTCAAAAACTATTTTGAAATTTTATGTAAATTTCAAAAACAAATAAAAATAGTTAGATTTTTTTACAAAATCTGATTTTTTCCTCAAAACTCAAACTCTTTTTTTCCTTTTCATATTTATCTCTAAAAAATTTATTTCTAAATTTCTGTCTAAAATTTTCATATTTTGAATATTTATTATTATTTGTCTCTCTTTAAATTTGTCTATATTTTTGTTTTTCTTTTTTCCTAGCAGTTTCATTTTTCTCTCTAAAAAAATTAATATTTTTCATAACTTTTTTCTCTATAAAATTTCATTTTTTATAATTTTTCTTTTTCTTGTAATCTATGTAATCTATTTTTCCTTCTGAAAATTATATTTCGTGCAATTTTCTTACATTGTAACTTTTATTTATCTTTGTATTTATTTATTTTATATTTTGAATTTTGGTTTTATCTCTAAATTTGTTTCCACGTAATTTTTTTTTAACACATCTTTTCCTCTCAACTTTATTTTTATTTTTTGTATTTATTTATTTTATCTAAATATTATATTTTGAATTTTGGTTTTATCTCTAAATGTGTTTCCACGGTATTTTTTTTTGTTTAACACATCTTTTCCTCTCAACTTTATTTTTATTTTATTTTTTTCTAAAATTTTTCTGTTTTTGTCTTTAACTTTCCTTTCCCTATTTTTTTTCTAAATCTTTTTATTTATGTTTCTAAAATTTATTTTCCAAAAGTTTATTTACCTATCTCTAAACTTGTATTTTCATGTCTCTACATGGGAGAAGACAAAAATTTCCGGGTCGGGTTCCAAAAATAGGAAATGCATGTCTCGACCCTGTTCCCGTCCCCAATTCCATTTTTTAAATAATTAATATGTATTTATTATACTTTTTTATACTTAAATTCTAAAAATGATTAAAATCAATTATAAAACCGATAATTTTTCTGCAGAACATCTCTCGGACCCAAGAACAAGGTAGAGACGGAGATTAAAAATTTTCACGAACACGAGAATGGGGGAGAGCATCTTCACTCGCACCCACACCATTGTCATCTCTACTCTACATAAAATTTTCTCTCTCTAATATGTATTTTCAATTTTCTAACTTTTTTAAAAACAATACTAAAAATGATTATCAAACATGTTTTTATTTTCTATTTTTAAAAAATAAAAAACAAAAAATAGTTAGTAAATATATAGGAAACCAACAACTAAAAATAAGAAAAATCAAAAGCCTAAAATGGTTATGGGGGTCCTAATTAATACGACTTTAAAGTTAAAACCAGTAAACTTGAAGCGGCGTGATTTGTCGGTATACAAAGATAAAAGGAGGCGTTGAATTTTTGTTGTTATCTGCAAAATGTTAAAAACGGCGTCGTATACGACATTTCATCCTCATTGCTGAATGCTGACTGACACAGCTGCTCCGGGAAGCCACGTGTAATTCACGTGAACTAATGTTTGGTAACAAAGGCGTCCTCATCAACACCAGCCGTTGACTTAGGCAAGTATAACCCTGAATCCTATCACAATCAGAATTGTATTTCAAAGGGTGGTTATAAATAAAATTTACCCCGACAAGATTTAAGAAAACAATCTTTAATTGATTACAATTGAAAATATGAATCTTATATGGGATAAATTAACTTGGAGAGGTGCCGACCCACGCAGAAATCATAATAAATACGGAGGAAATAACAATGTATGAGTAGTGGAAATCACACTAAATATGGAAAAAATAACAATACATGGATTCGAACACAAGACCTCCCGTTCAAATACAGAATGAATTAATCTATATTGAATACCACGATTTGCATGGATAGTGAAAATCATAAGACACACCTGGAAATTATAATAAATAGGGATGAAATAACAATATATGGATAGTGGAAATCATAATAAATAGGAAGCAAATAATAATACATGGGTTTGAACACAGGACTTCCCATTTTAATACAAGATCAATAAATCTATATTAGCCAAAAGAATCGTCAAGTTGGGTGTTGGAGCTTCCCAAATTTTAATGTATTCGTATTGTTTATGATAGAATTTAAAATATCTTGGGAATGAATACAAATTGATATGGTTTAATGCTCAAGTCAAAGTAAGTCAAAGTGAGCCTGATGTAACCATTCTAATAAATTTTAACTCATTTCCTTTCAATTAATTTTAATCTTTTTTACCAATAAACTATCCATGATAGTCACGCAATTACAAATATTTTAGTAGAAGGTAAATCTTTTATTAGTATAAATAGATTATTATATTTGTATCTACATTCAATTTAACGAAATCTTAGTAAATTAACACTTTGGTCTCAACTTAGAGTCAGGTGATAGGTCATCTTTTTTAATTTACACCGAATTTTGAAAATATTAATTTATACAAAAATGTCCTAACTTTTCAACTATACTCCTCCAAAAATTAATTTTTGCTCTTGATTTTTAAATTTTTTCAAATCAAGGTGAATCTCACTTGCGGCAAATTCTGTCAAAACGAACTTAGCTCAACAGTAATTGACATATATTCTCAACATGTTGTATTAAAAAAAAAAGAAAAAAAAAATCTTGCGGTAAGTTAAGATTTTAGGTGGGTAAACGGACTCAAGGCAGTAGACTCTTAAATTTCTTATTTTAATTTTTAAACTTTAAAATCCTTCCGAAATGAATATTTTAAACGATATAAGTAATTAAAATAAATATTTTCTAGTGTCTCAAAAGAAAAATTCAAAAGACACAGGCACCATAATTAAAATTCTCAAAGTTTATGACATAATTAGAACTTACGCCACGTGTATAACTCACTGTCACAGTATATTTGACCGGAAATTTTTTACATTAGGTAATTTTGAAACAATTTTAAAGAATAAAAGTTGAATTGATTAATGATTAAGAGTAAAAATAAAATTTTTGTGATGGTAAGAAACCTGCCTACAATTTGAGATCATTTTGTCCTCAAAATATAGCTCCACTCTTGTATGTTGGCAATTAGAAAATGGTAGATTCGAATCTCCATCCACGTGTAAAAAAATATAAATCAAAGATTAAGGCTAGAATAAAGGCATAAGCATGCAAATAATTTGTATAACTTAATTAGGGTCACTTTTCCATTTTCTTAAGATTTAAATTTGCGTGTTTAATTACCACAGAAAAAAGAGGCTAATTAAGAAGGGCATGGCAGATGAAGAGGGTCAGGGACGAAGGAAGCGCCGGCGTGAAAAAGAAAACCAATATTAAAAAGTTTTATTATTTTTTCCAAAAAGGACAAAGAATTAAGTACGACTTAAATAACTTAAAAATTATTAATATTAATAATATTTTTTGAAAAAAATGTCAATTCACCCCTGCTGTCGATGTCGAATTCATAGACATATAGAAATGTCGATGGAAATATCTACATGTTGATAGAAATTTAATAACGGCCTTTATATAAGTASTTTAACTGACTAAATCTATATTTATCTTATTCTAATATATCTATCTCTATCGATGAATGCGATGATTTATCTTTTTAATTTACATTTGATATATCATATTGATATAACTATGATACCTGTTTATGAAAATTAAATAAATGTAAAAAAAAAATAAAGGATGAGAAAATCATTTAGAAGTTATATCCGGTTATATGTGCTCTTTAAAATTAATTTAAAGTTGCTCCAGATGTTTTTAAAATTTTTTAAATCTAACATTATGAAAAACTTGATAAGTGCTTTAAAACGACTTTGAGGAAAAGGAATTATTGTGCACAAATTCCATTAACCACAACTTTAGGAATGAGATAAAATTGAGAACGTAAATAACTTACAAAATAACAGTGATGCAAACAATGAGGTTTAAAAGTTCAGTTTGACTATGATACTGCTGGTCAACCTAACAGTGGTCTATTTCTCCCATTAATGATAAACTAGTGTGTTTCTTGCACTCTCAAATTACAATTATAATTTAGAACAAGTTAGAACCATCACTTGTCAATTCCCTTAGGAAATTTCTCTTCCTTTCTCTTCGCCATCGCTCCACACTCCTATTATATCGAGACAACAGTGAAATGTTAGAGTTATACATGAACAACTCAATAGGATTTCATTGAGGAATATTTTGTTACGGTACTCCTCGTAATTCGAGTATCTCCATAATGGCATGATATTATCCGTTTTGGGCGTAGTCCTCACGACTTTGTTTTTGTTTCACCCAAAAAAAATCTCAGACTAATGAAGATAATTGTTCTCCCTTATAGACTCATGATCATTTCTTTCATTCAGGAAAAATAGCTTGACTCTCTTTTATTTGAAATATATGGTTGGAAAGAAAATAATCACAATTTCGCGAAAGTTTCTAAATCAAGTTAATCATCTTTGGGAAGACGTTAAAATTTATCCGTCATCGTAGTCTTTCAAACCTCATTTTTTTTAATTAATGATATTTCTACTATTTTTCTCGGTCGGAGTATTTCCTATTTAGTTTTCTCATTTCGTAGGTTCCTTACCTACCCTGAAATAATTTCTTTAAAACAATCTATAATTTGATCCTATAAACAAGAACCCGAAAATTTAAATTTGTAAACTAAAGGAGAAGAAAATGGGGGTTTCTCTCTCTTTCAATTAGTCCATACCTACTTGGAATCTTGGACAAAAACCATGGACCTGAAATCGGGTGAGGAGACATGCCATTGAGTCAATGTTCTGCTAGCTACAATTACCAGCATTATTATTACATCTTTGCTATCCAAATGTTCCCATTTGTCTTTTTTTATATAATTAAATAACCACATTAACCATGTCATTATTTTATTTTATTTTTATTCTATTGACCACATTATGGGCTGATCCATCACGAGCATCGTTTAATTATTTAAATCTCTGCTTATATTTATCTCTCTTAAATTGATTTCGAATGTAATATTTTAATGTGCATTATACATATTTGTATATTATATAATCAATGTATTAGACAAGTGTCACACTTGACTCTAGTTATATCAATATAATCAAATCGATTTCCCTCCTTAATTATCAAATTTATGGATGGAATCGAATAAAACGATCGGCTTGCCGGGCCTCCACCGATTAATTATTTCTTTAAGATTGGATTTATATAGTGCCTTCTAAATCAAGCTTAGCTGGAATTCATCGACAATCTACAATAACATAACCCACAATTATTTTTTCAATTAATTGATTCTTGAAAAACATTCATTCAATTGAATTCAGTTCAAGATTTTACAATCTGTAGTAGTCAAAACCCAACGAAATTTTTATCAAAAAGAGAAGAATGAGATGAGATAATTTGATAATGATATAGAGTAAAAAAAAAAAATCATTACGAAATAATTTTTGTGATGTGGATATGTATTATTGTGAATTAGTGAGAGGAAGTTATTAATTAATATGTTTTGGGCGAGTAAAAACAAACAAAAAACCAAATAGAGAGATAAATTAAGAGGAAGAAAGTCAAATTAGGTCATTTTTAAGTGAAGGGCATTTGAGTGTGTGTATGTTCTTATGGGCAGAAGGAGAAAAGACAAAGCAAACAACCCCAACGTGTGAAACAAAAATCAACTCCTAGGCTGTTTTTGTTTTTGTTTTTTTTCTTTTTGGGCCACTTCCAAACACAAATTAGAGTGGTGAAAGAAATAAAAAAATGACAACTTTTTAATTTTCTTCCTTTGAAAACAGCATCAACGGGAAACCCTCGTGTCATCATCTTCTTGGGAACATCTTAATTTCCTTCTTCTCTTTCTCTCTTCCCTAAACCCCTTTAATATTTCCTTTCATATCTTCTCCCATTTGTGCCATTTTTTCAGTTGATAGAGAAGAAGCTCAGCTCCCACGGCTATGAAGAGGAAGAAGAAGCCAATTTCTTTCATCTCTGGAGATTTTGAAGCTTTTCYTCTGGCTCCCATTTGATGAACGCACACCTTTCACGGCGAGTAAACCAAAAACAAACCAATTTCCGGTGAAGAATTCGCCGGAGACGGCGTACATGGGAAGGCCAGGCATTTTTTCTCTCTCTCCACCCCTAATTTGTTCTTGTTTTTCTTCAGTTTCCTCTTGATTTTATGTGGGTGTGAGAGCCATGATAGTTTCCTTTAAATTKTTCCATTTTTCTTCTTCTCTTTCTTTTTCTCGAATATTGCTGATAATCCTTGAATATACACATGAAGATTTAATTAGTACTACTCTCATAATCSTAATTATTTTGTAGTTTGTAATGCTCGGCGTTTTTATCATTATTCATTACCTAATCTTTGATTTTTTTTTCCTCCACATATGATAGCTTGTGTTCCAATAATGGTAGGTATAAAGCGACGAAAGCAGTGAAAATTAGGGAACATTTCTTTGATATATTTTGTCCTAAAGCAAAGATAAAGCTTTGTATTTTATCAGGCAAATGTCACATATATATTATATTATCTCATGGTTTTCTTCCTTTGCTTTCCTTTCTTTGGTTCTCTTTCAAATCTTTTCGGCAACAGAAACTGTGAAAGTTCCCTTCTTTGAATCGCACTGAAAATGATGGGGCTTGGATTGGTTTGGAGTAGCTAGACTAGCTCTTGCTTTATTTCCTCGTAATTGTTTTATTTTTTTAATATTAAAAATACTATTTCTTTCCCTCTTTTTGGTTTATATACTTTAGTCTCCCTACTTTGAAATGGTTTGTTTCGGTCCCTATTTTAAAGTAGGACGATTTTAGTCCTTTAATTTTATTTTTAATCTCAATATACTTATTGTAATGTAACMATGGTTTTATGTTAAAGGTTTTTCATTAGGGATAGAATTTGTTTTAAAATTTTGTAAATAAAAATCAAAATTGTCATTTTTAAAAATAAACTTAAAGACCAAAACAAACCAAGATTTAAAATATAGAAACCATATTTTATTTAGAACAAAATAATAGTCATGGTTAAAGGAAGCTTTAAGAAAAGAGCCAAAATTTTCAAAAAAATTGACTAATAGGGCATGCAAATTAATAATATTTGTAATAAAGTGGGCATTGCAGTGCGTGTTGGAGGGAAGGTTTAGGTCCAATATTATACGCCATGCGTTGCGCCCGAGGACATTGTTGACTTTCAACCATTTATTTTTCATTTTTTTCTCTATGAAATCATCTCTTTTCTAATTTAAAAATAAATATTATCTCATTTTGTTGAATTTGTTGTCCTAGTTATTATAACAATTAACTATAAATTAAAGAGAGAAGTTTATTAATTGGCGCACGAGATGATATTAATTGGCAATAAAAGTTAGTGTCGTGTGCGTGCTTTGCTTTTATTTGAATCCTCAATTACAACAAAGTTCTGAATCTTTTTTATTTTATTTTATTTTATTTCTCCATTTTTTTATTCAGTCAAGGTACGTTAAGTTGCGTTTTACCATCGTGAACAGGACAGTAATGTTTTGATGGAGGGGTACGGGAGTAATTTCCTCTCAAATGCCCTAAATCTTAAGGGCTACCCAAAGCAATATGTTTAATCTTACAAAGATTAAGACTATCTATACATATTTAGGCCTAAAATGTTGGAACGGTGTCACGGGAGGCTGTTTTTAGCTTAAGAAATAATTAAGAATAGGAGCTATTTGGATATCCTATATTAGTTATTATCAACTAAACATAGGAATTGGAATATCCATCTTATAAAAATTCAAGATTAATGCAAAACAACTCCTTAAAATCATTATTTTTAATGACATTATTTACGACGTATTTAGTTAACTATTTCTGTTTCCTTTAGTTTTGTTTGTATGGACGATCTTTTTCTTTAATGAATTATAAATTTGATGGTGTTCTTTATTTAGAGATCAAACAAGTAGAGTAAGTAACGTGGTTTTGAAAATTTATATTATTCGGTAGAATTGATGCAACATAACAATTAATATCGCACGATTATTTTTAGAATGCAACCAAAATCTCATACTAACTAAGTAAAAAATATTCATGAAAATATATAAGTGAAAGAGAAAATCTCTATAGATATAATGTCTTTTTGAGTGAAACTAGATCAAGTAAAGGCACGGGAACTTATGCTTAAGGTGGATAATATCATATAATTGTAGAAATGTTGGAGGAGCTTATTATTTTTAACGAGTGGAGTCATATCCTTAACTTAACTATATTGATAGAATCTGAAGCCATTGGTATGAGGTCTTTGAACTTAGGTCCAAAGTAGATGGAAGGACTCTTCTCAATATTAGAGGAAATGCTGGATAGGAAGGAAAAAAACAACTAACATCGCACGCCAATTAAATTAATGATACACCCAAAATATCTCTCAATGTTTAATTATGAGATAAAATCTCAATGCATCCATGCCTCCTCTTCTTCTTTATACTATATCTTATTAACTAACTCAGGACCAAGGCTTGTGATATATGTATTATTAACTAATTTTCATTTACAATTTTATTCTAAAACATAAATAAAAATATTGTTTCATCATATTGGAATTAATGGTGGTCGGCACCATACCATTTATTTTTATTTGTTGTAAGTTCAGAAACAAAAATAAGAAACAATATTACGAAACCAACCTTAATTTTCAGTGACGTTTCCTTTCCATATGATGTGTCTTGTATTATAATCTCTTGTCGTGGATGCACGTTGCGTGTCCACTTCTGACCGTCAGTTTTCATGGACGGTTAAGATCCAATCATTGTCGTTTTGAGTGAAGTGGAACCCACTCCAATTTAATCCGGCCCAACACCTTGTGACAAGGGCCGGCCCATAATCCGGATCCTAACACCTCACCACACGTCTAACTATGGAAGACAGTGAGAGTGGACCCGAATGCTCACACCTCCACTAAATCAAGCACACGTGTGGAAGGTACGCACGTGAGAGATGTTTTTGGGCAGGGGAGGGCCCACGGCTGCCAGGTCATCATATTATTCATACGTATAATAAACAAAAAAAAAACATTATGCCCTCCCTTCTTTTGTCAATGAGACGCGTCCCCTCAAATATCTCCAAATTATTGTTTTCTACGATCCCTCTCATTCTTCGTCGCTTTACATGATGAACTCTGTTTTTTTTTTCTTTTAAATACAATTAGATACAATTTTAAAAGGTTGGCACTAACTGTACTTGAAATTTTACCTATCAATTCACATTAAATATATATGTAAAATAACGAACTTGACATCAAAAGTAAATTTATTCGGGTTTAAGGATGAATGATTTGATACCGACCATTCAATGTAGAGACTTGGATATTAAAATCCTAAGTAGATGGYCACTATGATTTAAATACATTATCTCTAAATTTTTCAGTGATTTACACCTAAGTTCTTATTGACCATGAGAGCAACCCATAAATGAATTTCTACGTAATGTCGCATCAAAAAAGTCATGTCCAACTTAACTRTTAAGGAGATATTAAAACCTATAGATAAGGATTTAAAAACTTTACATATCAATATTCTAAAAAAAAATAAACTTTGCATATCAAACTTATAATTTTCACCTTCAAATTATACAAACTAATATTTCATGAATGCCTCGTCCAAATGGGTCAAAGTAAATCAAAAGAATTTAGAGGAAATTGTATCGGTTAGTAGTTGGCTTTTGTGAAATAAAAATAGAGKAAAAAAAGAAGATGCAAAACTACCRAGATTAAATGAAAGTCACTATCACCCACTTTGATTCTAAAATTTCTAGCTTATAGTCATTTAAAGATGTGTACACACGTATGTGAGAATTATTCATTAACAGTTTTCAAAGAAACCCTATAACACGGGGTGTAATTGTGTTTCCCTCRTGATGTTTAGAGTTTGACACAAATATTAGTTTAGGGTTTTAATTGATAACAAAGTAGGGGCATAAATTAATTGCCTCAAATATATTTGTGCTTTCACTTATTTTCTAATAATTCTGATTTTTATGTAATTATAGATACTAAACAAAATCAAAWTTAAGCAGTAACTCGTGTGATTACAGAGATGATCCTTCACTTAAAAGAAAAGAAATTTGAGACATCTAGGGCTCGTTTGGTAATGTTCTTGTTTCTATTTCTTTATTTTTAATGAAGAAAAATGTATTGCATGGTTCCAACCTCTAAGAATTTAAATATGATAAAYAATATTTTTTATTTATGTTTTGGAACAAATTGGGAGTGGAAACGAGAAAAGAGAAACTAGTTTTGATTGTTCCCAAAATTTCTATACAATAATGTTTCCAAAAAAGAAGAAACAARAAACAAAGTTAGTTGAAAAATACTTTGATTTCTTAAGAAAATTGGAAACGAGAATGTTACCAGATGAGCCCCTATTCTTTTTTTTTTTATTTCTCCAAGATTGCATGATCTATTTTTTTTAATACCTTTCAATTCACCTTATTCACCTTCCCTTGGTTTTTGAGAATATAATCTCATGCTACAATAATATTCTATATTACAACATCTTTCCAATTATTTATCTTTTCTTTTCATTATTTTACAATGAGAAAATAATTTTTTTCAATAATATTCAAAACTTTCAAATTTGATGTTGAAAAAAGAGTTGGATGTGGTGTGGCTCGAAGACTGTCCGCAAGAAGTTTTTTCTTTTTAATTATTTCTTCTGAATTTCAATTTCTTTTTGTTTAACTTCTTTTTATCCTTAAAAAAATAATCTTTTATATATATATATATATATTACCTCTTTGTATTGCAAAAGGACTTCATAAAAATTTAATAAATTAATAAATTCAGCCTTACTAGTTATAGGAAATTATTAAATTCTACTCTTAGCAAATTAAATTCAGATAAAGTGCTTAAATTTGATACTCTTATTTTATCGGTGCCCATCTAGGTATTTTAGACTTCCATTGTATTGAAACAATATTATTTATGATGCCATTATTTATATTTTTAAGCTTGAACTTCTATATTATTGGCCAACGTMAGATTAACTTAATTAGTTAAGTTACATTTTTTTCCGATTATAAAGTTATAAGTTCAAATTTCCACCTCAATATWATATTAAAAAAAGAAAAAGAAAAAAAAAACTGCTGTCATCGTTTTTTTAGTACCAGAAAACTTCTATCTTTCTGTACCAACTAATTTAATTTTTTGGAATTCATATTATTGAAGCAAGACTCAATATCATTATTATGCCCTTAGCTTAAAAAAAAAAAATGCTCCTCCGCAAAACTACGATAAAATAAATACAAGAATTTCCCGTTCTCTAGCGGATAAATATAGTAAAATGAACACTATAATCTTACATTTCAAATTTGAAATTTCTTGTTAAAAAAAGAAGAAATCCGAAATTGGTGGAAGAAAAAAAACAGAAACAAAAACAAAAACAGAAACAGAGCAGGATGTGAGTTTATATCAAGCATATCGCTGTTGAGGGTATTATGGACATTACACAGGTGGTAAATTTTACTGTGAAGTGTAATGCAAAATCAAAATTCAAAATGAAAGGTGAGGCTGCCTAACCCCATCATGTCCGTCACTCGCTGTCTCTATTTTTCAAAATAATTATTATTAAACTAAATATCTTATCTTTTTTCCTCAATTTTTATTTCCCTTTCGGTTTACAACGTTCCATTAAAAAATATATAAACATATTTAGGAATATGGAAATTCAAAATTCATTGTTTTTTTTTTAAAATAATATTCACAATCCATTTGAACTCAGCACTATTTGGACCTTTTCCTCTTTTTCTTTTTTCTTCTTGTGTTCGTTTGTTTGTTTTTCTTTTTTGCTCGATCAAATTTGAAACCCCACCTCACAGGCTCAGACGCTATCCCTTCGCTTTGCTTCCATTTGTTCTTGGCTTTTATTTCCCCTAAAAGACCCGATTTTTTTGTGCCCTTGCAACGGCTTAGCCCTCCATTTTTGTCCTCCATTCCAAGGGAAAAAATTTGATCAATTGTTGTGTTATTCAATCTCGACCCTTTTCCTGCTCTAGTCTAATTCCCACAGGATCTCTTCTTCGTGTTTCCTGGTTTCGTTTTTTACCTAACCCTTGTTTTTCTTCTGGTTGTTTGCGTTTGTAATTTCTGGAAGAACCATTTTTTAATGTAATAGCCGACCGAGAAGGGAAAAAAAAAACATATATAATTTCTGGTTCATTTTTTAAGGTCTTTGATGGCGGAATTGATGGCAATGGGTAAGTTTGAGAGAACATTGCTTGTGTAGGTTTCCTCGTCCAAGTCTTGGGATTACCCAATTTCATGAATATCAGGTACGCAGCCTTCTAAAGCTCCAAAATAGACCATTTCATGGTTTGAAGCTGGTGGGGTTTCTTTATTTGACAAAACAATCCAACCCTCCGTTCTATTAAAGAAGCGAAATCGCGACGCCCCCTTTTCTTGATCCGTTGGAATAACCCCAAGAAATGTACGGAACTCAAAGCAAAAGGGACATTGCTCTAGAATTGCAAGCTCAGATTCCAATTCTAAGGCCGAGTATTCATGCGAGAAGGGCGAATATCACAGTCAAGTTTCAAGATCTATATGGGTTCACAGTGGAAGGCAATGTGGACGACGTTAATGTGTTGAACGAAGTGAGGGAAAAGGTGAGGAAACAGGGCCGTGTCTGGTGGGCATTGGAGGCAAGCAAAGGGGCTAATTGGTATTTGGAACCCTCTGTTTCCGAAGGGATCGCCCTCAAATCCTCCCTCAAATTGTCTACCCTCGCTAATGCCATCACTCTGAAAAAGTTGATTAGGAAAGGAATTCCACCAGTTCTTCGCCCCAAAGTTTGGTTTTCCTTATCTGGGGCCGCCAAGAAGAAGTCTACGGTTCCGGACAGCTATTACAATGATCTCACAAAGGCCGTTGAAGGAAAGGTCACGCCGGCCACAAGGCAGATTGATCATGTATGATTCCCCCCCTTGAATGCAGTTTTCATTGGATTTGTACCTTTGCGATCCTTGATTTTGGACGACTAGATACTTTGCAGCTACAATTCTGTTCTTCCTGTTATAATTTTCATCTCTCTCACTCTTGGGATCTAATACCTCATTGGTTTCCATAAGCATGAGCATCTTCACCAATCCAAGTTAATTTCATAATGATTTGTATACTTTGTTGTGATACTATGAGTTTTTCATTCACATTGAAAACAAAAATCAGAAATTACATTTCATCTTGACCGGAAGGAGGTGTGCATTTTTTGTGATTTAGCCTTCCATTTTTTCTTTTGGGTGGCATTGGATGCCAGGAAATGTATGTGTAGCTATTAATTACTTGAGTAGTTAAGTTAAGGGACACTGATTATTATTAATCTACTTAACAGGGATAAACTTGATGAAACAATAAATGGTGCAGATGGGATCTGGAGTCAAATCTGCTCTTTGGGCAGATGTGAATACACATTTAACAACACGAGCTCGACTCTCATTATATTGAAATGATAAATAATTTCAGTTGTTTTTGTTGTTATCTCTACTTTTAGAGTTTCTATTTGTATGTTTTTTTCAGTTATTAATTTATTTGTTGTGTAACCGTAAGATGGATGCCTTTGTTGTGATATCTTTTGGTTCATCTATTTCTGGGGTGTGGTATCATCAGTGTTGGGTAATTAATTGCTGGATGTAAGATCAGTGAAAACCTTAGGTGCAGATGGGGATCTAGGATGAAATTATCTCTCTTAATCTGATAAATGATTGGATGTTCTTTGTTTTATGTTGCTATCAATCTTTTGAACTAGTTCTGGTGTTTTTATCTACACATGCAGGACTTGCCCCGTACTTTTCCGGGTCATACTTGGTTAGACACTCCAGCGGGTCATGCTGCTCTTCGACGTGTTCTTGTTGGGTATTCCTTCCGTGACTCTGATGTTGGATACTGTCAGGTGGGTTTGTTCTTTCCGTCACTCTATCATAACCATCTGCCCAGCAAATTAGTGGATTTTTAGGACTGGTTTTTACTCGTATGCCTTTCATTTCATGTTAGTCTACATAATTGTGCATTCAGTATTCCACATCCTTTCTTCTTGGTACAAGGAGCATCACAGTTGTTTATAGTGTACATATCCAAGTTATATATTTATTATATTAGAAGACACACACTTTTCTCTGCTATAACCATATTTGCATTGGGTGACCGTGATTCGACTCCTTTTCTTAAAAAGGAAAAAAAAAAGTGGATTCCATTGTGCTTCTCATCAGTTGCAGTGGTCTGTCCATGCTTAATTCATCTCACTCTCTCTCTATCTCCCTTTCTCCTATTTTCCTCCTCGTCCTTTTGCTTATCTAGAATATTGATCTAGATTTTAGAGTACAGAAATGATTTTCTAGTTTCTATTGGCAAAGAGACATAATTGCCATACCACATRCTCGTAGGTGAATTAATACAGTTTTGATGCAGGGCTTAAATTATGTTGCTGCATTGCTATTACTCGTGATGAAAACAGAAGAAGATGCATTTTGGATGCTAGCTGTCCTCTTAGAAAATGTTTTAGTTAGTGACTGTTACACGACAAACTTGTCAGGATGTCATGTCGAGCAAAGGGTGTTCAAAGATTTACTTTCGAAAAAGTGTCCCAGGTGCGGAAATTTGGTTTCACATTCATTTGTTGTCCTGTTAGTACGAACTTTTTTTTTTTACCTTTTAAATTGGAATTTAAATGCAGGATAGCTGCCCATTTGGAAGCATTGGATTTTGACGTCTCCCTTGTCGCCACTGAGTGGTTCCTCTGTCTCTTCTCTAAGAGCCTGCCATCCGAGGTTAGAAGCATGCTCTTTCGTGGTGCCCATGTTTGACTTTCTCAAAACAAGAAAAGAAAAAATTTAGGGGCCGTTGGTTAACATTTCTATTTCTTGTTTCTTGTTTATCGTTTCTAATTTTTGAGAAACATAAGCGTTTGGTAATTTTGAAAAATTAATTTTCAAATAAAACTTTTACTTTAAAATTTTAGAAAACAAGCAACAAAAAATTGTTACAAAAACATGTCTCTTTTCTTTTTTCAATAGAAAAGAAAAAACGAGAGACAAGAACCCGTTGCCAATTCTCTTTTTCTTAATTGAAAAAGTGGAAATGAGAAAAAGAAACAAGAATGTTGCGAAATGGACCTCAAATTTGACTATAATAATATCGAACCACCTGATAGTTAAGCAGCGCAAACAAAAGCAGAAAATGTAAAGAAGTCCTGTCTATCCCACACCCCTGAAAGAATTTAACTCCATTATGGAAATAAGTGAAATACCCAGTTTCTGACCAAATGACACCAAGATTTGAAAGTGTTCCATAAACATTGTCCATCTTTTCGAGCAATAGTACTTAAAGAGCGGAGAGTTATGCCTGTCTGTATGGTTTGTATTATGAATATATGTTTGTATTAGAAGATTCTTTAAATCATGTTTTAGTTGTTGAAGTGACTGAAACATATATGTTTCTATCTTTTTCACAGACGACTCTACGTGTTTGGGACGTCCTTTTCTACGAGGGGGCAAAAGTTCTGTTTCATGTGGCTTTGGCTATCTTTAAGGTAACAGCTTTGAACATGTATTATATCGTCGTTAGTAGAGGTTATCTGGTAATACTGTTTGTTAGAAATCAGATCATTGATCATACATTATATTGAGCACTCCATAGTTACATTTTGATCCGTGATTTTCAGATGAAAGAAGACGAGTTGCTTCTAACCCATCACGTGGGGGATGTGATTAATATTCTACAAAAAACCACACACTACTTATTTGATCCCGATGATCTACTGACGGTAACTCGATCCTTTCTTTAACATTTCTGCGAAGTTCAAAAATTTCCCCCTAAACTAAGCAGAGGACCCAAATATTCATTTCAACATTGTTGTAGCCTATGCCCTTGCACATCGTAACTTACCATGGTTTGAAGCTTTGGCTGCATGCTTGCCAATTTATGTTTTTGTAGAAAAATTGTGACCTGAATCTTTCAGATATTTCGATTACAACAAATGATGTTCTTTAAAAACATTGTTATTGAATGGCAATTATTGGCGTTTTTCCCACGTTTGAGCAAAGTTTTGCATTGTAATTTTGCAGGTAGCATATGATAAAATTGGTTCAATGACGACCAACACCATATCAAAGCAAAGGAAAAAGCAAGAACCAGCCGTTATGGCTGAGCTTGATCAGAGATTGAGGCGACTAAATTCCGTCAAAGTGGATGACAAATAGTATCATTATCATCCATTCCCAACTGTCAAGCTGATCAAACTGTAACATTATAGCTATTTCAATGGGAAAAAAGACATGACTTCCCTTGCCCCGGAGAGAGAGCAAAGTAAAAAGGAAAAAAAAAACAAGAAAAGGAAAAAAAAAAAACAAGAGAGCATCTGTTTTTCCATGGTGTTTGTAGCTTTATAAAATGTAAATTACAAATATTAATACTTTATATATTGTTAATTACACTGCAAAAGAGAGCACTATGGGTTTCCCATGCTCTGTAATTTCTGTTCTGATGTAATTTCTCAATGGAATCAGATTTGATTTCTTATCCAAGTTTCATACCTCAGCTGACACTTTTCTTTAGAGGAAAACTTTTAGTGCAAGGGACAAACATAGATTTTTCAGAGTCATACAGCATGGGTTTATGAAAATAACTGAAAATGTAGAGTACAATTTCTGCCAAACGGTCACATGGGGGAGAAGAAAACTGACTAAAAGTGTATTGAAAATTTGGAACAGTGGGGAAAATATGTCAAAGAAAGTGGATATCTGGCCGACTGTTCCGTGTGTTTTTAGTTATCCGTTCCCAAAATCGTGTCTGCTGCCTTTATACAGAAGTGCAGAAGTTTCAGTCTCTAGTTCTTCGTGAAGCTCGATCACTTTTTCCATCGTGTTGTTTATACTTGGACAATCCAAAGCAAAGGGACAAAAGGGAAGAAAAATAGAAGAATCGGGTACTCGTGATTTCTCTATCTCTGGCGGTAGGAAAAATGGCAACTTTTGCGAAATACGTTAAACCCCAGAAACCCCAAAAAGGCGTAGAAGTTCTTCTCCACATCTGAGCTCCGGAATTCGAAGTCTGAATTTATCCAATGCCCCCAAGGCGTAGTAATCCTTGGACCCTAGACCTCGACCCCGACCTTTACGGAATCGATCTCGACCCATCCGATTTTGGGTCGTCTCTTCCCCTGAAGAAGGTCCCGAACGGTGACATTTTCTCGGCATCTCGCGCCGGAGATGTGGACCGCCTCCGCTACCTCCTCGAGTCCGGCGTCAATGTCAACGCGCGCGACCAGTGGGACTCGGTGGCGCTTTACTACGCCTGCTTGGCCGGTCACCTCGACGCTGCCAGAATGTTGCTGGAGAGCGGCGCTATATGTTCGGAGCACACCTTTGATGGCGATAGGTGTCATTATGCTGCCCTTAATTTGAAGGTGCGGAAGCTTCTCAAGGCATTTGAAGCAAGACCACCGCCGCTCGCCCCATTGCAGGCTGCTCTGCGTGAAACTTTCTTGGGGTCTGGAGCCAACAGGGCGTATTTGGAGCAGGCCGGGAGCCTTCATCAATTTTCAGGTAAATTTCAGTTTTGGGTTCGGAGCTCTTCGCATTATTTGTTGCTATTTCGAAAACTAGCTCATGGGACTGTTCGATTGAGGAATTATGGATGCCTTTTCTCTGTATAGTTAATTGTGGCAAGCATAATAGTTTGTCCTGCATTGCATTTTTCTTATCTGTCCTAGTTTGTAACAAATGAACAATTAGATCGTTTTTCATATGTTAGTCCAGTACAGGAGTTTGTGTTTATTGTCTGTCTATCAGACAACTGCAATTTGCCTGACTTCCCTTTACAAACAGGTCTTGCTTTCAATTCAGAATCCAACTATGAGTTCTTCCCTCCCGACGTTTCRTTTATAGTTCAAGGTAGGCCTATTGAAGCTCACCGAGTTATCCTAAGCGCTCGATCTCCTTTCTTTAAGAGGAAGTTTGAAGCTGATTGGAAAGAACGCAAGGAAGTAAGATTCTCAAAGGAAAAGCTGTCTTATCCAGCTCTATACAGTCTCATTCACTTCTTTTATTCTGATAGACTGGAGATTGCTGTAGACGATATGGAAGACCTTATCAGAATTTGCAAAGTTTGCAAATGCGAATCTTTACTCAGAATTCTTGAGAAAGAACTGGTTCATCAAAAGTATGCTGACTACAAAGCTCTGGGTGATGTTGACAACTCAATTAAGAGGTTCATCTTACAGGGTGTCTCCCTTCCTGAAGAGGACCGCCTTCCAGCAGCTTTACGTCGGATGCTTCAGACTGCTCTAGCGAACTCTGCTAGGGAACATGACCTAGTCAATGGTGCTAATGATTTATGTTTACAGGCTAGTAAAATACAGATCAATGATCACATAGATGATCTTGCAGATATTTGTGTGAGAGTTGATAAAAAGTTTTTCCGGTGTCACAAAGTTGTTTTAGCATCAAGGTCGGAGTACTTTAAGGCAAGAATATCCCGTATAAAGGATTTTGGTAAAGGGAGAAATGAAATTCCTGTTCATACTCTTCTATTTCTTGAAGAACATGATTTGAGCATGGAAGTATTTGAAAAAATGATAGAGTATATGTAAGTTTCGATCTGTATGCAATTCTTGTGCACTTGTTTTAAATTTTTTCTTGCTGACACAGTTTTTGTTCTTGGTTGGTTTTCAGGTACACAGACTGTTTAAAGCATATAGATCCTGATCAGGTATTTTAGTTGCCAACTAGAAATGCTTGCAAATTCTTGACAGTTCTAATTCTAAATTTTCGTTGTCAATTAAACAGGCGGAAGAAATGTTTGATGCTGCTTCAAGATATCTATTGTTCCCTCTTAAGCGTGCCGTGGCTGACGCTGTGCTACCACACTTGGAAATGGTTTCTCCAGCAGAACTGTGCCAATGGTTAATACTGTCTGACATGTATGTCAATATTTTCATATCGATGGTCTTTAATTTTGTAGATATCATGAGTTCTTAACTGCATAGAGTTTTAGCTATTAGCAGAAAAACGAATCAAACTAATCTAAACCATGAAATTCGGCTATGGTTGTATACGATTGACCAAAAAATTTACTTTTTTTTGGCCACAACTATCACTGGTTTTCTTCTTCCAGGTATGGTGCTATCAAGATACGTGAGTACTGTCTGGATACAATAGCTTGCACTTTTGAGACATTTGCCGATACTCGAGAATTCAGAGAGATGCTATTGACCCTCCCTCCACCATCAGGAGATTCCTCGCTCCGGACAACAGTTCCTAGTGCTCCAGGAGCTGCAGTTAATACAGATCAAGGCAACCTTCTCGATGATTTACGAGAAAAATGGCTTGAAGCTGAA
This sequence comes from Momordica charantia, assembly GCF_001995035.1. The sequence continues at coordinate 907,026 of NW_019104503.1, forward strand.
GCTGCCGAACTTGATAAGAGAGATGAAAGCGCTCTCCTCTTCGATAAGCGTCTTGAGATGTTAATGCTCATGGCAGAACAAGAAAAATCTGATGAATCCCCTGATGAGACTGGTAACCATCCTTCAGCGACTGAATTCCCCTCCACCTCTCCTATCTAGTATAGAATAGAGATTTTTGGCTCAACCAATTGTTTTTTCAGGCCGTGGCTCAAATGTCCCAAGATAATTTAGTTGGGGTTTTGTAACTTTAGTTGCTCGATCATTGAACTATCCATTTCTTTTTGGACGTTTCATTTTTTGTAATATATCACAAAAGCTTGTGTTATAATAAACGTTTACTTGCTCATTGTTTAACTCAGTTTCTCTTTACCTTTTAAAACATGTCTTTGGAAAATGATGTTCTGAGCAATATCTGGTGCTTCAGATTCCTGTTTACTTTATTAACAGAAAGATGAATCTAACTCAACCATAGTATGCCATTCCATTAAAGAATTGTAAGTATAGTAGCTTCACATCATTGCATTAAACAAAAKTGAAACACAGAGAAACAAACTGTAGTAACAATACAACATTTTATCCTTCTTCCTCACGAGAATAGGAGCATTCCACTTGAAACTGCTAATACCAACTGGCTGCAGAGCCCCCCWCCAGAAATCCTGAAGGAAGAAGAAGGCGACCCCATTGATGATGGATAAGTCCTGCCTTCAGTTTCAGCAGATGGAGAATCAGCAGCAGGAGCGACATTGGGACTCGGTACTGGAGCTGGGGCGGGAGGGATATCAGTTCCAAAGATTGCCTCCGGAAGGAGTACATCATCGACTTGATAAACTGCAATGGGATCGGTCGAAAGCACACTGCTGCTCACTTTGGTGTTGGTCCAGCCGGAGCTGATGTGCACGGTGCCGGAKGCATCAGTGAAATTCAAAGTGTACTGCTCACCAGCAAATGTTGTTATGGGACTCTTTTGGCTAAGGGCGTTGAAATCAGCTAGAGTGTAGTAATGTGGTAGGCCATGAAAGAGTAGCAATGACTTGAGCTGGCCCTTGGTGAGATTAGATAGAGAAGGTTTCTTGAGGGATGAAAATGCACCATCTTTTGGCACGAATATGGTTATCCCCTCTTCAGAATCGTTGGCTTGCTTTTGGAAGGTATCAATGACTTTGGTGGATTCAAGGTAGCCAAGGAACTTGTGGAATGGGCCTGCTACAGTAAGCAAATCAGTGAGGTTGACATGATCCGGGGCGGGGGCCGGAGCCGGTGCCGGAATCGGGCTAAGTGAAGGAGGCGAAGCAGCCGTTCGAGCACATGCCGGTGAAGAAGAGCACAAGAGCAGTAGCCAAATACCAAACAAGAAAATCAAGTAAAGATTCATCTTTTTTCTTTCTCGTCTTGTCCCTGAAATGCACAAAAGCCGTCAAATTAGTTTCTTCAACTTCGCAAGTTGTGGCCTAGAGGAATGAACTAGTTCAACCACAATGCAAAGAAAAAAAATGCACACCCAGAAGAACCCCATTTCTRGATACAGAAATAAAAGTTCATTTATTCAGCAGAAGCCTTTACACAGCTCCTTGATTACTACTACAGTCTACAACTCATTTGGCAGAATGTGTGCATGAAAAAGAAAGATCAGTTGCAATGTGATTCAGTTTCTGAATCCTGAACCTTCCTACCAACAAGGCTACAACCCCAAAAGCAATACATAACGAAAAGAATTGGATTGCATGTATCAGATCAAAATGGCGTTAGAAAGATCAGAAGAAGAAGCCATGTTTTGAATGCATGCGAAGAGAAACACAGAAAGACCCTCATAGAAGAACAGCAGAAAGAGTTAAAAAAAAGGAAGAAAGAGCAGAAAGGAGAGTAGAGGAGAGACTAACTGGGTGAAAGCAGAGAGCAAGAGAGGAAATGGAGAAGATGAATAAAAGTGGAGAAGTTTGAGGAGTATATAAAATGTAGATGGAAAGGAAAGATCTCAAAAGTTGGGGGTTACAACTTACAACTGGTGAACGGTGGTTCTATTTGTTCCTTTTACGGGATATGAAGAACATATTAACAAGACAGAGACATGTAGGTTGGTCTTTCACAATCATACGAACATCTAATTAATGTTGTCAGTACCCCTGAGCCATGTGTCCCTTACCTGGATTTCTGCCCCATCATTTTCTTCTCATCTTGGATCTAATCATCTTATACTGAGAGATTTGTGATTGAAATGAGTATCAAAATTCAATCTTTAAACTTCGTATGAGAACCGAATTCAATTTGTTCAAAACCCAAAACTAGTTGAAGAGAATGGACTCATTTTCCTTTCTGTGTAAGCTTAATTCAATTTTCACACATAATGCTTGATTGGGTAGGTGGCGATTCTTGGTTGTTGTTCACTTTCAAATATTTCTAACTCAATGCTAATGGGGTTAATATAATTCATTTAGCATTTTGGAGTACCGAGAAGAAAGAATGTATTACAATCAAGTTTGGTCTAGAGAATTTAATACAGAGTAGCCATGAATGGACAATGATGAGGTTGGTTGGATGTGATACAAATGATTTACCGGTTTAAATTTCAATTTCAATTCTAAAAGTTTTAATTTTATCCATTTAGTTTAGGTTAAATTTCAATTCAGGAGCAGGTGAACACGCACGTGGCGCAATAAACCTCCATATCTCATATCTCCCATTTTCTCTCTTTTTTTTTCCTCTCCCCCACGTCTTACTTCTTCCTTTTTTCTCTCTTCTGCATTGCTTCATCATTTTTTTTATATCTGTAATTTTTAGTTTTTTTTTTATTTCCGTTGGAAAATTGGCATGGATAACTTAAAAAAGTTRGTTGTTTACTCAACTGACCTCAATTAAAAAATTTGACTCAACTRACCCAATTTAATATTTTGAATAGAATATTGAAGGATTAAATTACTATTTTAGCCTCAATCTGGAATGTAAGTGAAGTCGCAAACGAATTAACACCAAAGGAAATTAATGGRCAGATTCGACCGTGATTTTGACCGTGGTTATTGTTAGTTTGACCTTGGTTAGTAGAAAAGTAACACAAATTTTTTGCTTCACTACGATCGTGAACTATAKGACCCCGGCCGTGGTGTTAATGAAAGGCAACTAATGGGCAGGTTGGACCGTGGTTAAAATGAATGCTTGACCACGGCCGTGAAAACTAGTACCACGACCGTGGTGTTCATGGAAGACAACTAATGGGCTAGGTTGGACCGTGGTTAAATTGTTTGCTTGACCACGACCATGAAAAAGAGTACCACGACCGTTAATTTAATGACCATTATACCCCTCAGTTCAAATTCAAACTGTTCGTATCTCTCATTCCATCTTCTTTTTTGTTCTTCCGTTTTTATTTTCGTTTTCGCCCATTCGATTTACACTCCCTCAATTTCCTCTGTTTCACTCTCTACTAGTCAATATCGTGCTCCGAATCGCTTCCCATATCCGAAACTTCGAGGTTAGAGCATTTTATTTCGTATTTGCGTCCCTTTTATGGCAAGAAAATAATTTTTTTTTTACTTATATTTGCGATTTTTTTCGTTATTCGTCAATTAATTCCTTCCATGGCAGTCTATTTAGTATTGTCGGTATTTGTAGGGCTCGAAATCGGCGTTTTTTGTTTATGATTTACGTTTGTGGTTGAAATTTTGATTTAGGGCTTCGGGGTTTCTGTTTTCGGTTGTGTTTGCGTGGGTTTGTGTGGGTTGAACGTTTTCTGCTGCGTTTGTTATCGTTGYGTGGGTTTTCTACAGTGGAAAAAGGAAGGTTTAATGGGCGCGTTAACGGCCGTGGTTCAACGCAAATTTCATGGGCGTGGTTTTTGGCCGTGGTTAAAATGATTGCTTGACCACGGCCATGAAAAAGAGTACCACGACATTGGTTCTGTCCAAATTCACGGTCGTACCACGGCCATGGTCGTGACCTTGAAATTTGATAGAATCAATATCCTTCTTGAATTTTCACTACCTAGGCCATGGTAAGCCCATGAATTTGGACAGATTATGTTGTTTTTGGGTTTTCATCTGTTYCTTTCATCTGTTCCTTTCTATGTTTGGGTTTTCATCCATTCCTTTCATCTGTTCCTTTCTTTGTTTGGGTTCTGGCTTGCTGAATAATGTATTTGTATTTCAGGTTTATAAAATGGACCATGGTCGTCAGCCGATCAAGGTTATCTGTATGCAATCGACCTAAAACCACGGTCGTTAATCATAAAACCATTGACCACGGCCATTAAACGAATAAACACGGCCATGAATCATTGACTTACGTAACTTCTTTTAGCCACAAAAATACTGACAAAAATTCAGAAATTTCATTTACTCCAACTAAATACATCATATTCTAGACGAATCGAAAACAATATTATGAACCAATAAAAAAACTAACATCGTTCAAGGTGTCAGAGATGAAAAATTGACTTCCTTTAATGGATTCAAGATATGAAAAATGTTGGAAAAGGTATGGAAGTTCTTCAAAACCACGTGAAAGATGTGCTTCTGGACAATACGGACTGAAACATACTTTTATTCTCTGCACTCGGTGAGAATGTGTGGGTATATAATAAATGATAGTACAAAAATTTGGTGGGGAATTATTAAGTTGGTGATATTTTAATAAATTCATGGCCATGAATCAAGTGGAACTCGCCCATGGTTTTAATTACACCAACCTAGGTGATTCTGTGCCAGATTTGTTGTAGTTCAATTCATTTGGGGGTATATTCGTAATTGCAGACTCTCTGAAATGTCAGAAAAGTTAAAACTGGGTCAGTTGAGATAATTTTTATAATTTAGGTCATTTGAGCAAAATGGAAACTTTTTCAGGTCAATTGAGTCAATTTCCCATTTCCGTTTTACAAAATCACAAGTATCTCTCTTGTTAATATATCTTTTTTATTTTTAATTTAATGTATCTTTTTGTATTTAAAAAATACGAGGGAAAAAAAATAAGCAAAACGACATTTTTTTTAAGTTTAACTTTCTACGTGTGTAGTTTTGCWTTGTGAAAAAAGTAACAAGTTTTGTTTGATGCAAGAAGAAATATATAATTTTTTTTTTTTGTGACAATGAGAAGAAATTTCTTTTTGAAATAGTATGGAATAGATATAGTAAAAAATATACAATAGATTTGGAAAAAAGATATAGTAAATTCGGTTTAAAAAATATAGTAAGCAATAAAAATAATAATAAGGGGAAGAACGCAAAAGAAAGAAAAAGGAAGGAAACGCGACGAAATACAAAGAGGTGGAAGAGAAAATATACGAGATATTGATGAGATATTAAAAGATAATAAATAATTAAAAAGAAACACTTGTCTATACGGTACTGGAGTAYTCAAGAGGAGTTTCCTCCTGAGCTTTTTCCAAAATTTAATTTGGGTTAAGCTTTATTTCAATTTGATATTTATAATTTGAGTTTAGTTTTTATTCCTATGACCCAGATCAAATTAAAAATGTGTTCAAATCAATAAAGTTTAAATTGAAACTAATCTAAACTATATAGACTGAATTGAAAATTTTAAACTATAGGGGTCAAAGTGAAACCATGTCTAATTTATATGGACTAAATTTATAAATAATTTTTTTAATTCTAATTCATACGAACTATATATATATAATTTTTTAAAATAAATTTCTAATTTATTTTTTAAAAATATTTATACATTCTAAGAACACTTGAAATCTGAGCCAATGTTAAAAAACTGAAAGTATAGCACTAAGAATTTGTGTTTGTTTTTAGAAGTTGGCWATAATTTTAATTTCCTAAAAATATATTATTAAAAATTTTCTTTTTTAACAACTCAAAMAAAAATTTCTTTTTTAAAAAAATAAAAAAGTACTAAACAATTCTTAAATAATTCTTAAATTGAGAGGGAATTGATTCGATCCCGATGATCACCTACCTTAAAAATTAATTCTTACTTTGTGAAATTAGTGAGATGCTCTTATTGTATTCAAAAGGAAAACAGTTCAATGAACAAGCCTAATAATTTAGTTAGTATAAATAATCCATTCATATTCAAATAATAGACTTCTA
>NW_019104503.1:913226-928250 GCF_001995035.1 Momordica charantia
ATTTTCACATCTATAAAAATAAAAATAAATAAATAAAAATAAGAGTAATATGGATCTATAATTTTTTTTGAAATGATAATGCTTATGTATTAAGAAGAAGCCACGTGGGCAATAGAAGACAACAGATCCTCCTCACCAGGGCCACAAAGTGAGAGGGGAAAAGAAGATGTGAGAAATTGGAAAAACCCAATTGAAACCTACATTTAGCCAAAGAATGTGCTGGGCGGTTTAGAGCACGAAGGACATAATTGAAGGAGCAAGAATCAAAAAGACCAGCTCGCTGCAAGATGTCGTGGACCCAGACGTTTGAGGTTGCCAAAGATTTCGACTTTTGTTGAAGAAGAGAAATTGCTTGAAGGGAATCCGATTCCACCATAATTTTGCTGCAATTAAGAGTTTGAGCATGTTCCAATCCTTGTAGAATCGCGAGAAGCTCGGCTAAAAGCGGCGGAAGATAGAATGGGTGGAAGAAGGATCCATTGCACAAATCGTACCAGAAGAGTCCCAAAAAATAAAACCCACACCGGTATCTTGAATAGTCTCCTTGCATGCGGCATCTGTGTTTAGCGTCAAGCTATCAGCAGTCGGTGGAACCCATGACAGATGAGGACTGTTACGMAAGACAACTGAAGTAGGCATGCACTGAATTTCTCAAAAGGAGTCTGCATGAGAGGTAATCCAACTAGTTTTTATCTGGTCTATAATTAGAACATCTCCTTTTAACCAAATTTTTTATTATCTCAAACTATGAATTGTGTATAAAATTTATAGTCATATACTCGTTAGCAAACACTAAGCTAACAAAAACAGCAATAAATCTACTATCATTGTTTTCATTTTCTTTACTTATCATTTATAGAGTGGGAATAATGAATTTGAAAATTAATTAATTCCAATGCTAATTTGATGACATCAATATTTTAACATTCACAAAACCTTATATAAAATAAAACACGACCCCTTCAGCAATATGCTCATAATTGGAGCCAAGTTGGTGATGGCKTTATTATTTTATAGATAAATGAGAGCGAGATCAAATTTCAAAAGAAAGAGAAAAGTATTGCTATTATACTTACTACTAAGGGCAAACTTCTGAGGACAGATAAGTGGTCTGTCCTGATATCTATTTTTTCGTCCATGGCAATTTTTGAAGCCATATTCAATTACTTATCCAACTCCTTTTAGTAGATCATTTTTCCCCAAGCCAACCTACTCTATATGTGACAAAAATATATTTTGATATCATTTCAATAAAGAACTTCTGATTTATGACTCAAATTGATTATAGCTTTTAAGTTGCATTAAGAATCGGGCGAAATGAATGTTTGATTTGGCTTCTAACCTTTCAAAAATGGAAAAACTTTTTTCTTAAAAATTCACTAAGCTATATCACTTTCTATAAAGGAGTTTTGTCATGATTATAATATAGTTCCATCATCTAGTCTAAATATAATAATTAGTAAATTTTGTTTTTATTTGAATCTAAAGGTGAAGTAACAATCACTTAGACAAAACTACAATAACAACACCAATAAAACCAAAGTTGTTGCTATTTTTCTAAAAATATTCTTTTACTCTAAGTAACTCAATTTCACTAATCATTATCCACTTGATTATGAATAAATTGAAGTATAATTTTACCCTAGATCACACTATTCTAATTACCCAATAGAATAAAAATATCTTGCATAGTTTAGAGTATACACAATAAATTTGTCTCTAAAAATATACCGTCCTTGAAAAGTTATTGATGCGGTGAGAAACAGTTTTTGCTCTTTAAACAAATCCATAATTTACGATGAAATGTCAAACATGAACTTAACACAGCCGTAATTGACACATATATCAAGAGGTCGTGAGTTAAATCATCCACCACCAACTTGTTCTATTCCAAGAAAAAAATCATGATAGAGTTGAAGAGGGCAAACCCAAGTGATTCGAATCAAAATTGTCCAATCAGAAGTCGGGAGAGGCCTAGTCAGCATTGACCATGCGTACCACGTGTCATGAGTTTATTCGGTGGGAGGCGGGATCCACTTTTGGTGTGGGCCAACCCAAGCCACCGCCCGTCCTAAAGAGAGATAACCTTTTGCCTACTTTTGACAGAACTTTCCTGCCTCGTCGCCCCCACCCATCATGCCTGCCTGCCTCTAACTATTGTATTGTATTTGGGTTTTATTAAAATTTAGTGTATAAATAACCAATTTGTTTTTCTCTAATATAGGAACAATAAATTGTGTTCCTTTTGGTATTTCAATCTAACTTTCATTTTAGTTTTTCCAACTTTCAAAATGGCTTCAAATACAAAATTTAAATGATAAAATTTCCRGTCGATACAAAATCTTTATTATCTTTTGAGTTAATGATCTTTAATCCCCTTTTCAATCAATTATTTTGCTAATTTAGTTTGATCCTACAGCTACTAGTCGTTGAATTCTTAAAAAAATAAATAAATAAATAAGGCACGCTTATGCTTGTGGCGGATGATTGAGATAAATGTATAGAATTAATAAAACTTTGATTTTATTTTTTGAATTTTTCAAATGCATGAGCGTTGAATTGAAATTTGAAACTGAAAGTTTTTGCCAATATTAAAGATATATATTAGTTGGAAGGTGGAAAACGCTAATCAGAAAAAGGTTGCATGCGGGGCTTGGCTGGCCTCCACCTCATCCAATCAGGCTCACTCATTCGTAGACTTTTTTGCCATGTGGCGGCCAAGTGGGCCCCTCCACCCCGTCATCACCAATCACGTTCACAAGTGGGCCCCTTCCTTTATGATGAGTCAATTATATCACACACCATTCATGTGCCACGTCGGTATTTCATACGTTTCTTCGACGGAATTGCACTTCCTGGACCCCTCCTCCACCATCTCCCATCTCAACTCAAGATTTTTTCTCTCTCTTAAACTGTACTATACATGAAATTAAATATTTCAAATAGCAAAATCATAATTGACGGACTAAAAATTAAATATGATTTAAACGAAATTTTATGATTAAACTAACTAATGTTCAAGAAATAAGAAATGCCCCGTATAGTTCTGGTTAAAATACTTATTTTCATTGAGAGGTTCGTGAAGTATTAAAGAAAAAAAACAGTGGGTTATTCTTGATTTAACTGTGAATAGTTGGAAAATTAATTATTTGTTAAAATTAAAAGTCTTATCTCTGAACTTTTAAATTTGTAATTCACTAAAATAGGGAAGTGTAAAGTGAAAGGAAAAGGTTAAAACTGTAACAAACGGATGGCCTTGGTAAAAAAAAAGATTTGTAGTTTTGTCGGCCTACACAGCCCCGGCTGCACGTAGCACAGAAAATCACACCCCACGATGGTTTCCTTTCATTAATAAATAAATAAGTAAAAGCCGGCTGCTATATCATTTATCATCATTATTATCTTTTATTATTTCTTTTGGTTGGCTGCTACAATCCTTATAAGTTTGAACTTTAAACTAATCAAATCTGATTATATAGATAAAATTTGAGTCAGAATTTTTGTATTTCTTAGCGAGCAATTAAGCTTTTTCAAATTAGAAAGAGTAAGAGAAACTAATGTTATTTTTGTCTCGCTTCAATCCCAAGATTTGTTGGCTATCCAGTCTAATGATTTCTTYCACATGTGTATTATTTGATATTATAATAATGATTTACTCTTCCTATTAAATTTGAGAAAAAATTACTGAATCCATTCTATACTTTTTAATACTCTAGATTAGATTCTAGAGTAGATGATCGAACTTTATATACCAATTAGTGCCGARCTATACTCATTTTGACATCTTATACCATATTTAAGTGAGGTGAAGCAAAATTATTAAGTTTGGAACCTGTCAAGAACTCAACSAAGAGTAATTATACACACCCACCATTCTATCACTTGAAATTGAGGTTGTTTAGGAATTTCAAGTAAATTAGAGATTGAGAAAATTTTGCTTGATTTCTGTGAGGTAMATTGTCAAATCTCAAGATTCTTTTTCTAAAAAAATTGAGACCCCACATGAATACTTGATTTCAATTCTCAGTTCTCAAATCTCAATTCATCTCTACACTGCCACTCCGCTGTCCTATATAAACTACTCTTCTTCATCATTCTTCCATCCCATTTCTCTTTCTTTTCTGCTTCCATTTTTCTCTCTTCTCTAGTAGAGTCTTAACATGGCTACTGCAGAGGTAAAACTGGATGCACTTTTTAAGTATCTGAGTTTATATAATCCAAAATTTAAGTTGATTTTACGTTCTAACTTTTGATATGGGGAGAATTTTCTTAATCTGAGACGAAGGATTTGTTGCAGGTTGTAACACCGGAGAAAGCTCTTCAAGAAGAAACGGCCGAGGTGGAGGCGCCGCCGAAGGTTGAGGAGGAGGCTTCGGTGGCACCACCGCCAGCCGTGGAGGAGCCAAAGGAAGAAGACACCGTTGAAGCTCCTGTTGAGGATGAAACTAAGGAAGAAGTAGTAGAAGAGGAGGCCAAGGAAGAAGAAGAAGAAGTTGCTGAAGAAGAAAAAAAAGAAGAGCCAGCTGAAGACAAAACAGAGGAAAAAGAAGCAGAGACGGTTGAAGTGGCACCTGAGCCTGAGGTTGAGCCTGAGCCTGTCGTGGAGGAGACTAAAGAAGAGCCTGAATCAAAGGAGGCGGCTCCGCCATCGGCACCGGCACCGGCGGAACCGGAATCCGAAGCTCCGGAGGAAGAAGAGGTTGTGGAGGTGGAGGAGAAGGCGGCGGAAGCCAAAGAGGAAGCTGCAGCTGAGTAATGTAACAAAATGGTTTTAGTTTAATGGGGTTTGAGAAAAATTTAATATTGGTCATTGAATTGAATGCAGAGTTTGTGTATCTGAACTGTGAGTCAAGTTAGTTGATCGAGTGGGAGTGTGTAATAAGGCAAAAGGGGGAATAGGCATAGGGAGGGACCTTAAGCTTGTATTTGTGTTCTGTGGCYGTGGATACGTCTGTTTGTGTTTGGACTTGGAATGCCATGTCTTTGCTACTTTGTTTACACCCTTACAAGTTACAACCATATATCCCTATGAAAATATTGAATTCAATGTAAGAGAGAAGAAAACTTCACTAATAATGTACTTTTGTTCTTGCCTCKGTATGTCTTATAAAACTTCAAGTAGATCAATAAGTTTGAACAAGTTACAAGTGTATTTGATATTTGATATCACTCTTCTGTTTCATTTGATATAATCCTTACCAGTTACGTTAAYGGTTGGGAAACATACTTTGTTGTTACYATGTGCACAACAAAATAGTTAACCAYGAAATTTTCTCCCTTCTACAGTTATTCAASAAGTCAAAGTAAACTACGTAATAAAAGAATAAGAGAAAGCACGATACAAGAGATTTATATTGGTTCATCCAACTATGGCTACGTCCAATCTTCCGCAATATATGAGTTCTACCATGATTTGTGATAATACAAATGGGATACAACTCTAGACAATAATCACTCTCTAGAGGTCTCGACAAAAACYACATAGCTTCCRACAACACTTTACAACCTTGGATCTTGTCTCTGTCTCTCTGCTATCAACACGTTGCACAGCCACCCTCAAAGWTTGTGCATGAACACTTAAACCTAAAACGAAATAAGAAGCATAGCGTCTAAATGCTACGACCAATTTCARTGTCACAACCTAATCCGCATGCCTTCGTTTTTTGGCCTCTTTGMGATAACGTCGAGAAGCTATCCCCTTGAGTCAGTTGGCTCCTACAGTAAATCTTCTTCAGTTTTAATACTCAAGGGTGATTGGCACCTGTATCTGATCAAGAACTGATGAGTTCGAATCTCCGACCGTAATTGTTGTAGTCAAGTAAAAATAATAATAACTAATTGGGCCGGGCCCGGAATGGGGCTTTGTAGAGCCAGAGCAGCCAAAGAGGGGAGATGTTTCCTTTCTAGTTTCCCGTGTGTGAATTCTGAGGTGCAAAACTAGTCTCAATTGTTCGCATCATCCGTACAGATTACAGGGCAGTCGCCAGAGAACAACAWATGGCCTCTCTGTCCACSGAATCGGCGGTGGCGAGAGGCGGAGAAGGCGTGTATGTGGCGGCAGTGCCCCTAAGAGCCACCAGAGGCCCTGCCCAATTGCTTGCTTCTGCTGCTTACTCTTTCAACAACTGGGATTTGCAGCATTTCATGGTTATCATCGCACCCTCATCCCCTCCTCCTCATTCTCAGGTTCTTCCCTTTTCCAATTACATTCTTCTCTGCAGATAACAATTTAGTTTGGTTTGAACAACAACAACAGTAGATGTTGGCGTTTCCTGATGTCGTTGGAGATGATTACAGGCTTTGGTCTTTGATTTTCAACCTGAAGATCCGGAAGATATACAAGTCGCACTGGCTGCTCTTTCTGGAAAAGCAGTACCAGGTTTTTAACTACTGATTTATCTCATTACTCCAATTTAAGACAACTTAAAAAGCTTGTAGTTTAGTTACTGTGTGTACCTAACTCAAGTAGTCTATATATATAGACTTTATTTCATTAATAAGATTACGCACAGTTTGTTTACTCTCTCTTGTAATATAGTTTAACAGAAATTGTAATTTGGTAATAGGGGTTGTTCTCGAGAGGAAGTTGTCGAGGCTGCCAAGAAAGAAATGTTGGCACATTGGAACTTGTGAAGCGAACGGCATAGAAATGGCACGCAAGTTCAACGGAAGTTGGGACTTGAATTTGAGGATTGGTCACCATGACTGCAGACACTACACAAATGGTAACAGCAGTTCATTTCTTGTGTCTATCTTCTTAAAATCGATATCTAAACTTTGTTGTTTGCGAGGTTTGGAAGGCTTGGTTGAGGCTCTGCTTGGTGAAGAAAATGTGTTGGCGCGCCTACGCCTAAGGCGGAATTCGTCAAGCATATAATAATGTTTTTCTTCTCGTGTGTGTCAGTATGTATTATGTATCAATATTTGGAATTGTAAATTCGTCCATATTCAAAATAGTTGCCCTCTTGTTTGTGTAAATGAGGTAAAGCAACGTGCRAGGTGTTAGGAACGTGGAGCCAAAATAGAAGCAGAATGAAGMAAGTATGAAAGAGGATGGAAGAAGCAAGTTGGAGGGACTTCTTTGCTGAGGAGACAGCACTGTACGTGCATACTGTTTCGCATCCATAGCACCATGACGCTGTCACGATTTATAAAAACGGTAGCTCGGCGGTTTTAGGTTTTTTGTTTGGCAGAATTTGTTGGGCAGCAGTGTTTTTGACAGCATAGAGTAGAGAACGAATCTTTTGGACTGTGGAGCGTCGTCGGCAACCTATTCTCGTGTCTCAATGAAGTTTTTCATTATTGTATCTCTAAGTACCTATTGTTGTAGTGCTTAGAAGCTAGATGGTTATTATTAAGGCATTTAGAAAGAACTTTGTAGAGAGTTTGTGACCCATTGTAATATTCTCAATCATAGCAGAACCCGCACATTGTGGAAGAACGTACGTAACTCATGCTTGGGATGAACCGGTATAAAACTTTGTGTCGTTTATTCTCTCATATTTCCTTTACCACATTGGTTTAAATTGTGCTTGCTCACGGCCGCAGAAGAGGAAAAATCCCAGTTATAATCTGTTAGGTTGCTTGTATTGAGGACTAGGTGTATCCAACACAGAGTGAATGAGAATGGTAACTCACAAGTCAGAAATTATCTCCCTTGTGTAGTAGAGATGGTATAAGAATCATATTACACAATAAAGTGAGATATAGAGTTTCAACCAAACTCATTCTAATCTAATACATTCATAATTGGTAGCTACACAAAACTACGTATGGCTCAAAACAGGCCCCCCTCCCTCTCTCTGTTTTCTTCTGCTTCTATTTGATTACCGTAAGATTACAAAAGATGCAGAAAAAGTAACCAATCATTTGAACAACACAATTTCTGTTCAGTTTGGTAATTTTGAACATAATTAATAATGGGTATGGTTTGAACTTTGAACCTACTATTCGAGGAGGGCATCCATACGACTGAGGCTCCCAAAATGAACAACAGTTTGGAACCAATTGGGCATGCCCTGGAAAGTAACATCCCTGAATTTCCCAGTGTTTGGTTGGAAAACAACCAGGGCTCTGTTTCTATATTCCAGCAAAATCTCCCCACTCTTCAAAATGCAGAGAACCCTCACAAATCTGCCCCGCAGCACAATCTTTGAGACTCTGAACGATTCCTCTGCCTCTTGCTTCAGAGCCTTGGGCATGTAAGCCCCAATGTTGAACCTCTTCACCCAAGATTCCSTCACGCCATACTCCTTCATCACCCAAATCTCCATTTTGCCGTAACTGCAGTAGGCCGCGGCGGAGAGGCAGCCATCAAGAATCACCAGATGGTAGTTGCATCTGCTCAAGCTCCCGAATTCCGGCTTCGGAATTTCTCGGAATTGCTCGTCGGCCAAGTCGAACGAGACGAGGCTGCGGCCGAGGTGGTACCGCCGGGGCAGAGAAACCCAGTGGAGTCTGCCGTTGACGACGGCCTGAGACTGCCCCTGAGCGAGATGGTGGCAAATTTTGCCTATGCTCCTCCAATTGGAAGTTCCCAGAGTGAAGATTTGAACTTCCGAATGGTGAGAAGAGTATCTCTTAATCCGACGGAACCCTCTAGAGTAGACAATTTTAAGCACTTTGAACTGCTTGGTTTGTGGGTGAAATCCAATCCCACAAACAACATCAGGGTTCAAAAACTCCTTGGTTTTGGGCAACTCCAGGTAATCTCTAGTAAAGGGGTTGTATATAAACAGCTTATCATTGTAAAGAGAATCAGACAAACAGAGCAAGCCATTGCAAGAACCTACCACATCGTACTCTGGCATTGCAGCAGAGAAAGGAGTGAAAACCCTCTTGACGGGCTCTTTATCATGTCTGAAGGCAGGGAAATCGACGAAATAGAGGTGATTCCTGATGGGGTAATCGCAGTGGAAGATTAAGCAGCGAAAGTTGTCATCTTGATCTTCATCGCGTGGGGGGGTGTGGAAATGGAGAAGCTGTGGGTGTTGGGCCAAGAGCCGCCATGACCTGCAAACGTACCTGAATTGAACAAGAGATGAAAAGGGTAGCCGGGAAAGGATGTGGAGAAGAATATCGTGAGGGAGATGATCCATTTGGTGAGATTGTTGGTGCTTGTGCTTGGGCTTCTTGTTTTGAAGGTGAAATTGAGAGCAGTGTGAGGCCATAGATCGAAATGGTAAAGGCGAAAAAAGAATAACAGAGGGAGAAGAAAGTGGACTTTGGTGTAATATATGTAATCAAAAAGAGACGGAAACAACAAGGAACGAGGGTTGTGGGATCCACTTTTTGTTGAATAATTCCTTGCACGATGGGGGAAATAATCGCCAAATTCTCTAGGTATGAAAATACTTTTGTTCATTCAGTTATCCACAATGTCCGGGGCTCATAAAATGAAATAATATATCCATTAATGATGTATAAAAAGGAGTGCGAGTAATATCATAACGCCTGAAATGTAGACCAACAGGCGGCTGACTGCTAAGATAAACCATTGTATTAGTTGCTTTAAAAGACTGGTAACGGAGTTGGCGTGCAAACTCATTGAGGTTAGAAATCCCTTTTTTATTATCATTAACATTTTGACAATGAGTAGAAAGGAGGGATGTGGAAAAAGAAACAACGTTTTTGTTTTCGGAGAAAATGAAATAGCTGTCAAAATTTGAATGGTGGTGTCAGTATAAATATAGGTAGATATAACTTACATGTGTCAACCTACCTSTTTATGTGAGTTGTAGCCAAAAAATACTTACCTTAGGCTTGGGTTACGATCCTACGCCTTAAAGTATGAATATAATATGTTATGCATGTCTTGGGGGTATAGGGATGTTATTTTTTCTACGGGAAGGGTCGGAGACCTGCTTAAACGAGGCAGAGAATCCCCGTTTAATTTTCTTGCATGGTGAGGATAGAGAGTGTTTTTTCCCATCATCTAAAGGAGGATTGAGACGTGGAATATACTCATTGTCTTGGTTCTCCACCCCGCCTCATTTTTTTAAAAAAAATATATATATATACACTAAAAGAGTCTTATTATTCACTCTATAGGTACATATACAAAAAAAACCTATTCCTCTCTACCCATGCAATATATTGAGATGAATATTAAAACAGTTTTTATAATTGAGAAATAATTTTAAAAATAACAAAATAAATGTGGTAAATTTTTCTTCAAAAAATCCAATTTCCGCACATTTCCAACGAAGAATTTCTACTCTAATYCTTGCAAAAATTTTGGAGGAATGAAAAATAAAATGGGAGCACTGAGGGAGAAACCTTCCCGTCCCTTCCCATGAACATCCCTCCTAGGTGGGCATGAGATAAGTATTCCTAAAAATATAAAATTGTGTATATGTGTTGGCTTTTTTTTATATATAATTATTTTGGTGGAAGATACTTTTTTCTATTGGCGATTAAAAAATAAGAAAAGGAAAAGAGACCTCGTAAAAAAATAATCTATGCCGTTGAATTGCTAGATGCAAGAGATCAAATCAAAGATCGTTCATTCTTTTTTCCTTTGCTAAAGAAAAAATAAATAAATAAATAAAAGTTTGGTTTCCCTCGACTTTTGGCACGCATGAACAATATCTCACAAGTCCGCATCTGACTTTACCCAAAATATAACTTAGTCACGTTCATCACCGATTCCAATTCTATTTATGAAGTTTAAATCAAGGTTTTAAATATTGGTATGAATAGAAACATCGATAGAAATTGTTATAGGAAACAAAACCGTCCAAACGAGAATAAAGGTCGGACCGTGAAGAAACCCGAGGTCATCGACGACTGGAGCCGGCCCATAACATAAGAGTCGACCCATTTTTGATAGCCGACCCACCTAGGTGCCAAGATATCTTGGCCTTTGGGTCAGGAGATTACTCGATCTCTCCTCCGGTTCCTATGCCAACTGATTGATACCCCTGCTCGGTGTCAAGTCCAGCAATCTCTCTCCTCTGTTGTCTACGAAACATTGAGCCTTCACAACAATCATCTAGGACACATTTAGAAGGTTTTAAAACCTTACAAGCGACTATAAATAAATCATGTTGTCTAACCCTAAGGTAAGCAAAAATAACCCCATAATCACTATGCTCATCAACTCTCTTCTTGCCAATTTAACCATCGGAGTCCGTGTGACAAAAATCACACCAGTTTTGGTTTTGTTTGGTTTTGCAGGTATTTGGTCCCTTGATCATCGAGTTTGGTGCGAACCTCGGAAGCAACTGGGAGAGCATAGTTCAGGCATCAACAAAAATGTCGATGCCTCAATTTTATGAAAATATCGACGTTAAAGTTAAAGAGAAATTTAAAAATGGTAAAAAGTATTTAAATTTACAAATAAATATTTTTATTTATAAATAAGTAAAAAATAGTAGATTTTAATATTATATATATATATTAGTGAGATTTTGCTAATATTTTTTTATATTTTGTCGATTTTTTTAATATGATAAAAGTATCGATTTATCTCTCATGTCAATTTCAAATCTATTGATACATGAAAATTTCGACCTATTGACGAATATTCAAACAAATAACAATTATCTCAAAAATTATAAATAAATAAATATAATAACAATTTGTGTTTTGTAGTCTGAACCCAAAATATTTTTGGATAGTTCACATCGAATTTTTTTGTACTTTAAAAAGTTTTAAATAAAGTATATGTTTGGATTGATAGAAAAATATGGGAAATGGAACATTGACCAAAACCTAATTCATTGATTTGTTTTCTTAGATTCTCATAGTTTGATTTGGGTTCATTCTTCTCAGAAATTACATCAATAAATAATTCCATCTAAAATTAAACAAAATCAAATCACAATGCCCTCCTTAGTAGAAACACAATGCCCTCCTTAGTAGAAATTTTATCTTTATATTTTTGCAACAAAATAATAACAATAATAAATTGAATCTTTATTATCGTTTAAAAGCTTAGTAATTTTACTCACTTGTACTAAAAAAAATCCCCTAGAGTTAATTTCAGTAAAAAATAATATATATATTTCCCCACGTGGAGGAGTGAACTGGAGTCCACAGTTCCAGTTTGGAAGGTCGAAAATGAACAATCAGGAAGAAGCAACTTGAAAGGAAGCTATGGTCGAAAAGCCTTCCGATTACGCATGCCCCTAACCACCTGCGATTGGATACACCAACTCCCAAACCACTTGTCAGACGGCAATAGTATTCATAAACCTATAAATACAGATATGATATTCTAGCTCTGCCTCTCATCTAAGTCATGTCTGAAACTGATTGACCGTCAAAGTGTCTGATCCCTTGTACTATTCCAACATTCGAGATGATGATCGAACATCCAGAATCCAATCGACTGCCGACCAGACCTAGTCGAACTGCAACCCGTTTTGTCGAAGAAACGTAAATGTAGTTTCATGATTTAATTGAAATATAATTTAAAAAGAAAATTAATGAATAATGAGAAAAAAGATAAGTCAAATTTAGGATATCTAGTTTTTAGCTCGCCAGTTTCAAATGTATGCTAAATAAGAAAACGAATTTACATGGTAACTCCTAAATATATAAACTAAACAGTGAAATAAATTCATTTGTACATGAATCGCATACGTCATACCTACTTTATATATTTTATTAATTGAGGATTGGATTAGGATAACGTCACTGTATGGGCATCTAACGGAAAAGAACTGCCATTAATCCAGTATTATTCCCCCTCCTCTTTACCATTTCTTTAATACAAAAATCACTATTTTAATATTCTACAAAATATGTGATATTTTATTGAAGAAGTTTTCTTTCCAAATTTTTCTATCGCCCTAAGCAAATATATAAATATTGCTGGAACAGTCTTCCCCAGAGAAAAGAAGTATAAATATTTTGAAAATTTCAGAACTTGAAACTTAGATTATATATATACACTTTGGATTTCTTGTTTATAGGAATTTTAATCTTTTATTCTCCAAACTTTCATGAGTGTGCTTTCATCTTATATTTTTTTTTTTTCGATATTCATCAAGATATATATGTGAGATGAGAATATATTTATTAAACTCAAAATGTATATGTCAATCAAATTTAATAATTTTTTTTCAAGTCGAAACTATTTTCTATTGGCAACTTTTGCATTATATATTAGTTGCCATGAAAAAGGAAACGATGAATATAATTACTAAATCGCCTCTCTAATCCTGTAAGAAATTAAAAATGCTTAAAGATGCAGTTTTCTTATTAACCTCCAAAATAAGAACATATATTTAGGTTGCGTGTAAAACTTACATGTCAACGTGCATCACACGTTTCAAAGAATAGTATATTTATAAATATTAATGGCTATTAATTGAATATACAAAAGCATGAAACCAACGATAAACTCTCAAAATATATCAAATACTACAAATTAATTAAACTATAGGTGGTATTTCGTTGAATTTCGTTTATGTAACCCAAAATTGAAAGGAAAAAAAAAAAAAAGTCTTAAGTCATTATTTGATATGTAACTTTTTAAATTTCAGATTGACTAGGACTAACCTTTTTAATAGTGTGTTTGGGGTAATTTTGACCGGGTCAAAATCAATTCCCTYCCATTAATCGTATTTCGCAAATTGAAAAATTGATTTTAGAAAATTTTAAAATCACTTTAAATTAACTTTTAAGGTATTATTTAGATGTTGATTTTGGAAATCGATTCTAATTAAATCTTTTTTTTTTTCAGAATCACTCATCCTACCTTCACTACCAAACATACCTAATTCAATCATATATTATATATTAATTCTTTCCTAAGATTTTCAATCTCAAAAGAAAATAGTGCAACGTAACTAAGGAGATGATAAAAATAAAAAAAGAAAATGCACGTGCCTCTCAACAAATTTTGATACTACATGATATGATATTGTTCGTTTTGAGCATAGTCCTCATGGTTTTGTTTTTTATTTCACCTAAAAGACTCCATCCCAATGGAGATAATTGTCATCTCTTATATACCCATGATCATTCACGTCTCTAGCTTACAAATCCAACGGATATTTCTTTCATTTGTTATTTGTCACGTCAATATCGTATTAAAAATAATATAGAATCCACGTGACACTGAAAAAAAAATTATAAAATAAATATAATAGTGTCATAGCATTTAAATTTCTCTCTCAAGGCTCAATCAAATGGGGGCATTGATTCCTTCGTTTAACGAAGGGGCACGGGGACCCACTCATGTGCATTGTTGTAGTATTTTCTAACACCCATCATTCCTGGGTCATGCTTTTGTTCCCTAAATCAACGCTTCTGATTTATCTTCTCAACATGGCTCTCCCAATGGACGCTTGGATTTGCGTTTGAAATAGAACCGCGACCCGACCCGGCTCTTGTGTTAAGGAAACCGGGCATGGCATATCTATAGGCTCCMCAWACGTCACGTATGGAAGGGCAAAGAAATATATACGCACACTCGTGAACTAAACGAGATACACCCTTGCACAGGCTTATACGTCCTTAATTTAATTGTCCAAAACCGTCTTTTACTTTTCAAAAGGCTCTTGGTATAAATTAAACTGAATACATAACAATACGAAAAATACCAAGATCATCCATTGTTATAACAGAAGAAGTTGAGGAGATTCAAACATTTCATATTTAGAAAAATATTATTAATATTTAAATTATATACTTACATCAATGTAACGTGTAACGAATAGATCAAACCAATCTATATTTGTTTAGTTATAAAATTCAAAGTTTTTAGAGTCGATGATGTAAATATAGTATAATAAGATATTTGTTGTAAAAGTGGAGAAAAATAAAGCGTTTATTAGGTAGTGATATTGTAATAGTTCTAATCAATCTTTCAGCCCAATTATTAGTGAAAAAACTTACAAAAATGTTATCAAAAAACGAGACACAATATATCTATCACATTATCTTCCACGCACATATTAGTTTGATCACAACTCTATTATTAGAAAAGACAAATTTGAAAAAGAAAATTAGAGCGAGCGCCAGAAATAATTCAGCAAAAGAAAAGGGAAAAAAAAATAGTGGTGCTTTTTT
>NW_019104503.1:936807-962466 GCF_001995035.1 Momordica charantia
TTTGATCTTTACTAGAAACTTACAGGAGGAGAAAAAATAATAAGAAAAATAAAAACAAGTTTTTTGTTTCTTCACAATGGATTCTCGCTCATCTCTGTTGATCTGATAAAGGGAAGGATTTCTCTTCCAAATTAATCCCTTTTATACACTATGAACAAAGAAAAATAAAAAAAGGCTCATACATGGGTTCCATAATGTCATACATCTCAGTGGATGCATGGAAATGTAGTGGACCGGACCATTAGCCATTCATCTCTCCAACATTTTTATGGTTCACTTCGATTATGGTCTCTCCATTGCATATCATGCCCATTAATCAACATAAACTTTTGACAAACCAAAGTAAGTGGACCTTCAAAGTTCATAACTTTTTAACATTTTTGGTGGAATTCCTCTCTAATCAATACCAAATAACATTTGAAAAGAATTTTCAAGATAATTTATTTACATTAGTTGAAAAAATATTTTCAATTTACATGTTACTTTTTTTTTTTTATCGACTAACTTTTGTAGTGATATTGGATGTTGCCCGAAGAATAATCTTAGCCCAACATAAACTACTCGTGAATTGTTCAAAACATTGGTACAATATATATAGGTACTCATATGTGTATATAAGAAGTTACCCTTCTTTTGGTAATTATATATTATTTTTACGTTGTCTCGTTTTTATTCTAGTTTAATTGTTATAATGTTTTAGGCTAGTACAGTGATCACCTACTTTATTGGTTTGTTTGAGACATTAATATATATCAATATCTATACTTCTCATTTATACAAAATTTAACTTTGTTTTCCATAAAATTATAACAAACATGAAAATTTTACAATTAAATATAAGAAATTAAAATTATGATTGAATATGAATTATATTGACTTGACAAATTCTTGCATATATCCTCAACCATACCCTCCCTCAAACTTATCCAATTTCATCTGATCATACCAAATATTTTAATAATTTAAAAATGAATTTGTACATCCAAATGGGTGCACATATCAATTCTTGCTTCCCACAAAAATGTTTGAGCCATTTATAGTTCTTACAAGCACCACAAACATTGCCTTGTGGTTCTTATCATTTTGTGTAACTTCCAAAAAGTTTTTACTTCCCAAAATACCCTTTTGCATCTAACCACTACCCCTTATGTGACCCTATTGAAAGGGTCATGCTTGTCATTTTGCATCTAGCTTGGTACCAAAGGTCATTTTACACATTTATGCTGGATTTGATTAATTGGAGTTGATCTCTTCCAGCCTACCATTAGCTGGTATGGTGATGATGGGCTTAGATAAATCACATGCAAATACCTTATCATAATTTTAATTTATATTTTCTCATTTTATTTTTTTCTAATAAAGAAATGGTTTCTTGATGTTTACTCTTGTTGGGCTCTGTGGTCAGATTACAAAAATTCCTGTTGTAATAAAAGTCTACAATATTGAAAATTTTTTGGCATAGAATCTAGAAAATATAGGTCTCAGAAAACAAATGAGCACAATTTTCTTTATTTTAAAATAATTTACAAATTAGTTTTCTCTGTTAAGCAGTTGATTTTATTCATTAATTGACTGGTTGTGGCATTTATTTCCTTTTCGCTTAATTATGTAATTTCATATTGAATACAGACAAATCCTGTTTAATTACCGAATTAAAGTTGGAAATGTGTGTGATTTTGAGTGGGCCGATCCGGCCGAATTAAATGGCTAGAAAATCAATCATAAGCCGGTTACCAAATTTAAACCGGCCCAAATTTAACAAAATAAATTTTTTTTCTTCTTCTTCATATATACACAAACCAAACGCTGAAAGTCAAAAACTTCCCCAAGAAGTTTCCCTCCAAATCAAAACTCTTCAATATTCCCTCCAAATTTTCAAAACCCCAGTGAAAAAAATCACACCCACTACTCCGAATTAGTTCCTTTTTCGTTCTATATATTTTGAAGAGGGAATCAGATCATCTCACAGATCTCGCTTCCTCTCCTTCTAAATTCCCTCTGATTTCAATTCAAAATCTGCCCTACTTTTTACTTTTCTTGATCTCCAATCTGCTCCATGGACTCTTTTAGGAGCTCGTTGTCGTTGACCACCACCGACGGCGGCACCGTGAGAGCAGGATCATATCCCCGCGTCGCCGGCGAGGTCCACGTAATCATCGGCCCCATGTTCGCCGGGAAAACCACCGCGCTCCTCCGCCGGATAAAATCCGAGAGCAACAGTGGCAGGTAAAGAAAATTGGGGTTTCCGGTGATGAGTTGACTCAGTCGATGCACAATTCGAACTTTTTTGACTTGAATTAGATTTCTATATCGTTCCGTGTGTGAATTTCTGTGTTTAATTCGTCGTGCCATGAGCAGGAATGTGGTGATGATCAAGTCAAGCAAGGACACGAGGTACGCAATTGATTCGGTAGTAACACACGATGGGGCCAAATTTCCATGCTGGGCACTGCCAGATCTTTCGTCTTTCCGTCAGAAATTTGGAGAAGATGCTTACGATAAGGTATCTTTGGCACTATTGTTGGTTTGACAATTTTCTCTTCTAACCCATCTTCTTTATCACTCCTCAAATAATACTGGCAGCTGGATGTGATTGGTGTTGATGAAGCTCAATTTTTTGACGATCTTTATGATTTTTGCTGCAATGTTGCTGACAAAGATGGCAAAATTGTTATAGTTGCTGGCCTTGATGGAGATTACCTAAGGTACAGTTCAATATTTACATATGGGCCGTTCCCAGATGCAAAACAATGGATCTTTCCAATATAATTGTGCTTGTTTTGCATAATTTTTGGGATCCTTTGCTGGTATTTGAAATTCCGTTTGTAATTGGCAGGAGGAGCTTTGGTTCAGTTCTTGATGTTGTACCTCTGGCTGACACAGTGACAAAGTTGACAGCTAGATGTGAACTTTGTGGCAAAAGAGCCTTCTTTACCTTGAGGAAGACAGAGGAGACAAGGACCGAGCTTATTGCTGGGGCCGATGTCTATATGCCAGTGTGCCGCCAGCACTATGCCAATGGTCAACAAGTGATACAAGCTTCCAAGAATGTCCTGGGATCTCGTACTGTCACAACTGGCTCAAATCTAGAGGCACTTGCTTCACTTAATTAAATCCACAATCTATTTCAGTTTCGTCTCTCTCTATTTCAAGTGTTTCATCAAACAGCTGAAACCAGCCTTTTTTCTTGTGTTTGGAAATAGGATTAGGATTAGGATGTAATTCAACCAATATTATATAGTACTACATTTTTTCTTCTGGAATATGATGCAGATGTACCAAGTTCATTCATAATCCTTCTGTCAAAACAGATTAACTAATCCCCCAGATATGGCTACTACAAGGAAAAAGAAATTTTATTGCTTGCCTCGGTTTCCTGAGGTCTTCTGCTGCAATTTTCCTGTTCTTAGAAAAATTCAAATCCAAGTGAAAATAGAAGATTTCATTGCATAGACATCAAGTCATTGACTAGAAATCTAGCGATCAGAATCCAAGTACAGAAATGGCGAAAACTGTAGTGCAGTAGGTAAAAGAGAGAACCATATACTTTTCTTGCTCATCATCAGTCAGTAGTAGCAGAGGTAGAGGAAACACTGTTAATTGCTGCTGGCTAGAAAACATGCTTCCCCTCTAATAAGTCTGTTCAGAGTCTTCATCCCTGACTTCGTCGAAGAAGGGATCCTTGAGAAGTTCAGAGGCGGAAGGTCTTGCCCTTGGTTGTGCAATGCACTTATCAATGAAAGCTTTGACTTCATCATCAGTCACTTTGTTTAATGCTTGGGGCTTTATTCCGGTCGTCACCTTCTTGTATATCTTGGCAACGCTGTCACATTCACTGTACGGTATCTCCATTGTAACCATCTCGAGCAAACACATCCCGAAGGAGTATATATCCACCATCTCCGTGTAATCTTCCTCATACAGCTCTGGTGCCATATACTCTGGTGTGCCTATGATTGAATGTGCAGCGTGGCTCCTGCCAACTATAGCTGCAAAACCTAGATCGCCTATTTTAACCTGTACAGAGGAGAGGTGTAATAACGCTTCAACATCACGAAGCAACACAAGTTGAACGAGGGGGTGGGCAATTGGATACTTGTGGCTTAATCTTATCTCGGGAATTATATAAATTAGCAAGCAAGTTTGAGATTTGATAGTTGATATTTGAATTCAGTAAATGACATCCAGACATCCTAAAACGAATTTATCTAACCAACTGCTCACTTTCTTGTGAATAAGGGAGAAAGCAAGAGTAAAATGCAACTCAAATTCCCCAACTGCACTTTTTCTTCGCTGTGATCATAGCCTCCGTAGCTCTGTGAGATGCCAACTAATTGATCATGACCTCAGTTTTAATTTCTATCAATACAAAGCCAATAGACAACCATGTGTAGCATATGAACTATTATTCAAGTAGCTCAGTCAAATGTTTCAAAGATTGCAGCAAGGAAGTCACTAAATCATCAGATTTTCTTTTAATTTCCATAAAAGGAGGTTTGGCATTGCACCTAAAACAATGATCAAGAATAAAAAGGTGACAAAGAAAAGTTATCTGCAAATTCTACCTTAGCTCAGAAAGAGAGAAAACTAGCGAGATTAAAGCAAATACCTGGCCAATGTTCCCATTGACAAATATGTTACTACAATTGAGATCTCTGTGAATAATGCAAGGCTCATGAGTATGAAGATAATCCAATCCCTCGAGTACCTGCTTTGACCACTTCTTCAAGGCCTTAATTGACACATGTCGATGTTTCTTACGATAATCCCTCAGGTTTCCTGATGTGCACACCTCGGTAATGAAATTCAACGTGTTACGCTCATCATCATTCCAAACACTGTAACAAACAATGATATATTTGTTGTTCAACGTGCTCAGCAGCTGAACCTCAGATCTCAGCCGGTTGATGAGCACTTGATCCCCACTGAAGTTTCTCAAGCGAACCTGATTCCAAGCAACCTCTATACCTTCCTCCTGATCAAATGCCCTATAAACCTTCTTCACTGCTCCAGACCCCAGAAGATCATCATATCGTCCAAACCTTCCAGTTGGATCCACCTCAACAAAAGGCTCTGCATCTCGATCAAATGGAATTGAATTTTCAGCTGGCATCTGTAAAGAGACACTAATGTAGGTAAATTGAGCAAATTAGTTAGAAACAGACATCAGTGCTGGGGTCCTACTTGCTATAGATCAAGATTCAAGAGTTCTTTTTTTGAAAAAATTAAAATGATCCAAGTAGAATGTGAAATCAAAACCAGATAAATTAAGAGCTGGCGGCTGAATCTTAGAAGGAATGCGCAGAGAATAATCTTCACATTCATAAACTTGATTCTTAATATACAGCCAACTCCAGAGTCCAGCGTCAACTTAATCCAATAATAACAAATAAATATTTAAAGGGCATATAACAGAAGTACAGAGACCTATCATTACTATTGCAACTGAAAAACATCATATGTAGCAGAACCAAAATGGATATACTTCGAGATATATAATCCAAGCAAAATATGAAGCCTACGCTGACTGCTTTTTCAGGTGATTCTTCTTCTTCTTCTTACTTTAATTTAATAATAAAAATAATAATTAAAGTGAAACCAGAGATTTCAGCAACAAAATATTATATTCCTTGTTACTCTGAACAAATTAAACGTACTTCAAGAGACAAAATTAACGACAATGATAAAGTCAAACGAGCTAGAAATCAGAAAATCCGAAGGGAAAAGGAGAATTGGGAATCGGGCTCACGCGGCAAAAATCACAGATTCAGATAGAGCGGGG
The DNA here is from genome assembly GCF_001995035.1 of Momordica charantia. Next base: position 942,590 of record NW_019104503.1, read on the forward strand.
GAAGAGAAAAAAGAAGCAAAGATCGTGCCAGAACAGAAATTGAAACGACCTCGACGACGGAAAATGGAAAATTCGAAACAATATAGAGGAATGGACCTTAAACCTATTAAATGGGCGAATTAACATGAAAATCACGATTGAAATGAAACTGGGTTAGCTCTGAAAACGAGTACGACGCCATTAACATCAGCATCTCTGTACTTGAAAGGGAAGCGAAAGAGAATGAATGATTACCTTGTGGTGATGCCGGACGGAAAATCTCTCCGCAGAAACGGAGCGAGAAAATATTTTCTCTCTCTCTCTGTTCCGTTCAGTTGGGTTTCCTTGCGTCACGTCGAGGCGGCAGGGCGATTCTGGTTTTATACGTGGCGCGTAATTCAGATCAAATCGTTAAATCGACGTACTGTGAACCCTCCCTTCTGCTTCACGTCTCATTATGGCCAATTTACGTAACCTAAATTTCTTTCTTTTTTCTTTTTCTTTGAAAGTACGTAAGCTAAGTTAAGTCCAACGACCATATATATATAAAAAAGAAAAAAAAGAAGAACAAGAAAGAGATGAAATATACAAACTTTAAAATGGATAACTTTGTATTAAAAAAAATGATAATGAATAAAAAATAAAAACCATAACTTTAACAATAAAATTTATTTTGCCAATCTAAACCTAGTCATGTTTAAGACATCTAAGAAATAAGATTCTTTTTTTTTTTTGTTTTGTTTTTGCCAAAGCATATGTTGTATTTTTTTATCATAGTTGTGAGTTTTCGATCCTCACCCCATAAGTTTGTATTAAAAAAAAAGTTCATTTTTTACTTAAGGATTGAAAATTTGGAAGATATTTAATTAGTTGTATTTTCTTGATGGGACTTTTTAATTATGTAACTTTAGTTTTTTACGGCAGTTCTGAATTTGTGTATTTTGCTACCATGGGTAGCAAAAACCTTAGTTATTGGTAAATATAATAACTTTTTAGTTTTGTAAATATGACAAAAAAAAATTTTAAAATTAGGTTTTCTTTTTTTCTACCATAGACATACTTAACAATATAATTGATATACTTGATTTAACGAATACTAAGTATATAATTGATATATATGTCTAATATAAAATATATCAATCACACTAAATATATCAGTGATATATCTTCAATGTTTAATATAAAGTATATCGTTGATATATTTGATATTAGATATATTAATGTAGGAGGATTTTTCAATTTTCAGAAAACTGCCGGTTTTAAAGGTATATTCAACTTTTCAATTTTTTCTCGTTTGGACTAAAGCCTTCAATTTGTATTATAATTGCAACAATTAACTATTATTTGTAAGTGGGCATTTTAATTATATATAAAAACTTTAAAAGAGAGAGGGTTGATGGTCCTAAAGAAGAAATAATAAGAATGGAGATACCGCCCCCATATAAATTTCAAAGTTCTAAAAAACCAAATGCTTTCTAAAGTTCGATATAATGTAATATAAATTTTATTTTGTTACTATGATTATTACGCTCTTGAATGATGTACTATGATTCATGAATTAAGTTTCTATAGTTTAGAAATTAGATTTAAGATATTAAAAGAAATAAAATTAGATTTAAGAGCCGAGCATAGGTATTGACATATATTTCCAATTAAAAGGGTGTGAGTTCGATCCCCCACCCCCACATGTTGTATTGAAAAAATGAGCTTATAGATCATCCCATCTACAAACTAAATACAATATTCATTTATACAATTCACATATACAAATGGATATAAATCTGAAAACTTTCTAACCTCAAGCTTCATAAATTTAGAGTTATCAGAGTTGTAGTGCCCCATGTGCAAATAAGTTATTTTCAATTCAACCTTGTATAGAGCAAGGGAAATAAATGAGCAACTTTGTCACAATTAGAAGCAACGAAGAGTTTCTACATATCTGCGGTTTGATACAGCTCATTCCATTACAAAACTTGCAATCTAATGTTTCAAAAAGAGAGAATCCAAAACGGGGTGTAGAGAAATTTAATCAAAAGAGATGGGTCACGTGTGGAGGATTCGGATTTCATGGATGGCCCGTGCCCATGGCGCCATGAATATCATCTAAATCTTGTTCATGAGAAAGTTTCATGGCAGCTGCAGCCAATTTAAGGTCTTTGCTTTCTTCATTGTTTGTGGACTTCAAATTTGATTCACCCCATTTGGCCTTATGGGACGGTTTTTGATCTTTCTCACAGCAACAATGGAGAGAGATTCACATGAATCCACGCCTGTTTACTTTTCTTTGGATCCCTTCATGCTTAAGATGAAGAGAAGCCCTTTGTTCCAAGTTATTTCAACTTTTTCGACTCTGCTTTTAGGGATGCAGAAATCATCGTTTTCGTTCATTACTGTAACGGAAATTCGAGTATGTTGTTCATTGGCATTTCTTCAACTACTCACAGACGAGAGGATAAACTTGATACTTGAAAGCATATGGTTTATTAAAGGCTAAATTGATAAAACTAACATAAAACTTCTAAATTTATACATCACTTCTTAGATTATGTGATATGAAGCGACCCTTCTGATATTTAATCTTGGACTTAGCCACAACACAATTTCAAGTTGACTCTGGTTTTCCAGCTTGCACTTTGTAACCTAACATCAAACTAAAACATAGTCCACCATGCCAGTGCCAGCCAAGTTAAGTTCTTGGTACTAGAACGTGTCAAGGAAAAGTGTATGTTTTGTCATAGCAGCTAATGGAGCAGAAAACAACCATGTCTCTCCTTTGGTTTTCAATGGCTAAATCCTGTAAAACGTGGTCACTTCCAGGCACAAGAAGCAACCAAATCCCTGTTCATCCAGCCTAAATACAGAGCCCCTTCTCTCTCTTCAAGCCTATACCTCTTACAATAGCTATCTAATAATGTTTTTATTGTAGCGTTCACCAAAGAGCTTAATGGGTAAGGAGTGAATCCTGCCATTGCGAATCGCAGTCTCCACTTCCCGAGTAGCTCGTGTCGTTCCACTCTCTCGGCTCCTTCACAGGCTAAAATGTTGACAACTTCCCTGGCTAGACAATGTTGCTCGATGTTGATTCGCTCCTTGTGCTGTCGTGGAAGAGTAACGTCGATTGATTCAAACATGGCGTTGTAGTAATCCAGCGTCTCGATGAACCGGGGAAAGAATGCAGCAGTGTTTGTGTTGGATTCTTGCTCGACAAGGGTCACTACCCTTGGAGACAGACCCTTGACCATCCTCAACAGCCTATCTCGATGATTTTCGGTGCTTACGCTCTCATCTGGCATATGGTGGAGCATGAATGCAAAATTCACTGCTAAAGCCTCCCCTCGTCGAATGCCAAGATTTTTTAGCTGAACATTGCAGCCAGAAAGGGCAGCCGAATGAAACTCAAATGGCACATTACACGATTTTGCTAACCTGGAAAGCCTCTTCCCAACAATATCTAGCCCGCCTCCGCGGGCATAAGCTGATGCGGGATCATCTATACCCGTTATACGAATGTGAGGTGGTCCACCAGGCCTGCCTGCAAAAGCTTGAATCAAAGTGATCCACTGGGTACCCTGAGAAATTTGGAAATCAATGATGTGAACTCTATCTTCATCCTTCATGGCTTCTGCAATGGCACCATTTGCAGACATGTACCCGAATTTGAAATATGGGCAGACCTCGTAAAGAACGTGCATATAAGAGAGGAGCTCCGCACTTGCTGGTTCCTTGCATCTCAAAGCTTTATAGATGCAGCTCCCTGAGGAAGCCAGCCGTGCAACCAGCCCCTCCAGCATATATGCTCCCAACCTCTGTATCGGTTCACCGCGAACCGACACCATCTTGCGCAATTCATCCATGAGCCATTGTGCCATTAACGCATCATTATCCGATACCGCTTTAGCACAAACTATTAGAATCTTTTTCAAGTTTCCTTTAGTGATAGCATCCATCACTTGTCCCCAACTTCCCATCTCTGGATTGTCTGTTCCCTCCTGGTAGATACTATCAAAACTGTCAATGACATCAGAATCAGGGCCAAGCATCACAGATTCCAACTCCCGTAGTTTGTGCGTAAAGTCACTAATATCATCTGTTATACTGGATCCGCTTACTGGGGAGCCATATGTATTGTCAGGAGAATTATTTTGATCCGAAGGATTTGAACGAGAATCTTGTTGCGATACCGGACTCCCGTTGGGTGAGAAGGTGATGGTCGACGTCGAGTTGTGAGCTGTATAGCAATGGCTTCCTGATGACGACTCCAGAGTGCAGTACCGATCACCGATGTCTTGAACATTGAACTCACCTCTTTGGTTGCCACCAGTGGAATATAGTTGGCGACCCAAAGTTTGGAATTGGGAGAAACAGTAGGCATCCACTCCTTGCAGTGGCTGATAACATAGTCTCTTTGACATATGTGAACCTCTATGAAGCTGTGAAGCTTGCATTTTGCAAATTATCTACCGAATGAAACTGATTTTCTCTCTACAGAAGCTAAGAGTTCCTAGAACCACCGTTTTTGGAATCTTTAACTAAATTTACTGCACATATAAACCAAAATCAGCATGGTTGTAGTCTTACAGAGAAATACCGACCGATAAAAGTCATCCACAGGAGATTGCCACAGATGCAGGTCTTAATAATCAAACAAAAATGGTGAAAATTGACAACATCAGAGAACATATCGACTCAAACAATCATTCTGGTATGAGTTTATTACTTGTCTAAAATCTAGCAGAAGCTGTTGATATAAAACAGACAGCATTCTTCAAATAGGCTTGAAGCTTCCAATTTAAGCTGCCCTGCAATAGACTCTCGACCCAATTCAACTCGAAACAATTATTTTCTGTGCTTGAAACCAGAGGTCTTGGGAGGTACAAAGTGTACGAAGGATGAAAACCAGCCTTAGCCTTTGTTTTTATGAACTTTTAGAAGTCCAAGAAGTATAATTCTACTTCCATAACAGCAAAAAACAGAGGAAGATATTTTCCAAGTTTGATTCATCTATTAGATCAGAGTTGAAAACTGAGAACTTCCTCAGAAAATCCTCTCAGTCCAAAGAACCATCCGATTTACAAATTACAGAAACCACAGTTACCGAAGTTTTCAATTATTCACTCACGCGATGGTAAAATATGCACTTGACACTTGCCCAAATAAGTTGGGATTAACTTTCTGCTTTCTTAGAAAAAGAAATTTAAAAAAGCATCAAGCAATATTTAAAAATTCAGTTCGGTGACTCATGATTATACCTTTCCACGTATTCGGCTATATCCCCCACCAGATCATCATTCAACTTTATAAAAATAAATATTACAGGAAAAAGATGCCAGATAAACTATTCACACATGAAACCGAAACAATGGAATTGGATCCTGTTTCATAAGATCTACCGCTAAAATCCAACCCCAGTTATAATAATCTCTCTTAAATTAAAACCCAGTTCGCAAAATAAAGAATCATAAAGTATATGGCTCGAAAACAGAAATTCAGGGAAGGGGTCAGGGAATCGACCTCCACAAAAATGCCCAGAGAAAACAGAGCAGAAAAACAGAGCAATAGACAATTTCGGACTCGAATTACCATTTCTACAGCAACCCCATTTGCAGCAGTATTGAATCAGACAAACAAAAGGAAGAAAAGTTTATACAAACCCAGAAAACCAGCAAAGAGACGCAATTGAAAACAGATGGATTAAACTCAGAGATTAAAATTTTAGAGGTCCATAATCAATCAAATTGTTGAACCCACCTGACTTAAAGAGTCTTCAGGCCGGAGTTCACTTCAGACCAGAGGGAGAAAGAAGCGGAGGGGGAGTCTTATGAGAATCACCTGAGAAGTCTTTAATAGAGTGGAGGAGCAAAAGCCCTGTAATTATTGCTTAACTACATTCCCTGCCACTGAATTAACTTTTTTACTTGAGAGTTTATTTCTGCCACCTGGATGCACGGAAATGACCAAAATACCCCCAAAATTATTAACAAAAAAGGGATAATATGCTCGCCATTCATGCCTAATAAAGTTAGAATGGATGAGTTGGTTGTCATTTATAAAGAATTCAAGTTTATCGGAGATAAATACTTTAAATATTTAAGTTTATATTAATATTCTTAAATATTTATAATTACAAAATTATATTTTTGAAATAAGATAAAATTTGAGTTATGGCATAATAAAATTTATGAAGTATATTGATTAAAAAGTTGTGGCATAATATAATCTCAAGCTTGGTTTATAAACAAAAAGGTTTGGGTGAATTCCAAAGACTAAAAAGCTATTCTCTCTCTCTCTCTTGTGTGAGAAACAAAAAGCTAGTCAATTTGGTCAAAGAAAATTCAATAATGCAATAGTTTAACTAATTAATTTTCCAAAATTTGAATACAATATTCAACTAAAATCTTCAAGCAAAGGGAATAGTTTGACTTTGAATGCAGCAGTGGAGACCATGCCATGACCCCACGGCATGGAGTGATTATTTTTTAAATTACAAATTTTTTTGTATTGATTTATTATTATTAAAAAAAAATAAACAGCATGCGTTAAAGTTGGCCAGGGATTGGTAAAGATTACATCTGGGGCAACCCTTAATTTCTTATTTTTCAAAAAAGTCATATCGTAAGATAAGGTTTATTTTGAAAATAAAGATATGGGAAGAAAAAGAGAGAGATTTTTGGTTATTTCTTTTATCTCCTCCCTGAAAATTTGTAAGAAAAATATTCACAAAAGGGGAGGGGCAAGGAGGTAAAAAAGAGGAAAATGTAGGTTTGAGTTGAAGGAGGAGTGGGGCCCACAGACCATGGTCGGGAGAGTGGCATACACGGAAGAGAAGAGAGATTAGCTTAGTTTAAAAGGCAAAAATGACGTGGCAAGTAGTGCCTTATACTTCAACTTAAAGTTTAAACACCCATCTTCATTATACTTTCCATATCATTATTATTTACAACAAAAATACATAAATAAATAAAATTAGTTTCATCCCCAATATCAAAGCTTCTGGAATACCTTACACTAACGTGGTGCTAAGTTCAACACACTTTGATGCTTGAATTGATAAAAAATTTCGTTGAAAGTAGTCAGAGTAGAGTTATAAGAGTATACCTCGCATTACTTCTATTTATAGAGGAAGTCTCGTTGTGTTGGTTTGGGTGGATCGACTTGATCGAATCCAACTAGTTGGGTGGTCCGATACGGGTGTTTAACTCAAACGGCTATGACAGATATGATTTAAAATAATGCAGTATAATCAAGTACGCATCTGAATAAAATAATAATATACAAGACAATATTTGACGTGGTTAGTTATAGAATATCCTTTTGAACTGAGTTTTCTAATATGCTTACATCATTTCCATCATTTTGTTATATCATGTTAAATTATCATTCATTAGTCTGAAATGAGTAGTGATAGGATAGATGGTTAGAATTATGAAAATCAAATTGAGAATTTAGGAGCATAAATTTGAACTATTTAAAACTCCAAATAAGCACAACTTGTCAAATTTAATGACTAAATTTCTAGTTTAACCATTTTTTTAAACCAAAAGTAATATATCCACACCCATGAATCAATAATCGTGTCAAACCTCTGAAGAGTTTAGGACTAATATCGGTAACCATAAACCTAGAAAAATAGAAATAAAAAGTAAAGAATTAAAAGAAAAAATCGGCTAATTGAAAATTGCAATATCAACTCGTTGAAGTCCATTTCATGAACCTTTAAAAAGTTTAAAAATCTAATTTCCACACTCATGAGAAATGAAAACGAAATTAACCCAATGTGTTTAAATTTCTTCTAACTTCAAATTTACAACAAGATTCCACTCCAATTTCCATACATAAAATTGTGAGAGCAAAAATAAGAAAGAGAAAAGTAAGGTCACAATCACAATCACATCAAGCAAATGTGCAAAATAAAAACGGAGATGGGAAAAAAAAAGAGAAAAAGAAAAAGAAAAGTGGGGGGAATCAATGATTTTGATTTGATTTTTCATTGGATGCTGTAATTATAAAAAAAGATAAAATCTTCAACTCTCATGAGCAACCACACAGGACAAATATCAAATATATGGCTTCAATGCACCTGACCTTAACAAGTCCATCAAAAACAGACAAAACTATATTGCATTTCTTTTTTCTTTTTTTTTTTTCTCTTTTTAATTTTATATCCCCACAACCAATTTAATTTAAATTCCCACTCCCCTCGATCAAAATTTCTTAATCTTTTCTTGCTTTTTGCGCGTGCCAATATGGCATAGAATATTGATCATAATCATATCTAAGTATTCTTCTAGAAGAAGAATATTGGGTTTAATTGATGCGTTCACCGTGTGGGTGATTAATTATATTGGACCTTCTTTTCCTTTTACAAGATAGAAAAAAAAAAGGAGATCAAATAAGAACATGCATATTTAAACTTCCGATCTCAAAAAGAAAAAAATAAGTGATTGAAGTATACTCGTGTTGGATTTCCTTTTTTTTTTCTTTTAAGGATAAAAATATGTAAAGCATTAATTAGCTCAGAGAAAAAAGAGAATCTAGTTGGGTTATGTGTCTGCGCATAAAGTAATTAGTTTTAAGTCATGGCCCCATCTTGCCTTATCTTGGTTGATAAATGCCATAGTCTTGTATTTTGTTCTGTCTTTTTGTCGTTATATGAAGAGAGAGAGAGAGAGAGAGAAGTGGATTGCTTTTTAAGTTAGTGAAAGATGGGGTTGGTAATCATAATCAAAGTGAAAATGAATGTTAAACTTAGGTTCCAAATTAGCATTATGGTACTTAATTAGGTAATTATCATACAAACATGAACCATTTAATTTACTTTTTCTATGGGCCAATAATTTACTTTGATTTGTGAGGTGGGTTTATCCAAATATCATTACTTGTTTTCCTCACCACTTGAGCTTAATTATGAACTATAATCTCAGTTATTGCTATATCTTTCTTATTTTAAACCAAAAAATACAAAAAAAAAAAATGGAAAAGTTATACAAAAAGTGGCATTTGATGAATTGTGGGAGATTCAAAAAATGGACATCTCAACTACAACCATTAAGAAACACTACTTCCATCTACGTGTCTCTTGTTATCTACTTTTTAAAATCAAAGTCATTTTAAAAGTTAAAAAATTAATTTTGAAAAATATTTTTATTTTTGAAATTTGGCAAAGGATCCCAATGTATTTTTAAAGAATGTGAAGAAACATCGAAAGGGTATAAATCAAGCATAATTTTTCTAATATAGAAAACCAAAAGCGAAATGGTTATCAAACAAGCCTGCATTTGTTAAAACTTCGTAATGTTAAAATTCATACAAAATAAATACCATAGTCTAATATTCATGCATTTTTATGTGATTCTCCTTAACAAATTTTTGCATTCTCAAACATTACTCTTTCTCTTTATTGAGATTAGGATGGGAAATATAATAACTTTAAATACTGGTCGACTTTGAGTCCAGCTTAATTTTAAGACATGTATTTTCAATAAAAAAAAAGTCGTGTGTTCGAAATGTTGTTGTACATAGAAAAAAAAACTTAAAATAGTTTGTGCAATGGGCATGCTTACGCTATTTTGAACCCCACACCACACCAATATAGTTATATAAAATGCGTTTTAGAACTGCTTACTTTAACTAAAACTTTAGTAAATAGTAGTTATTAAGTGATCCTAACAAATCAAATTTTGATGTTTAGTTCCACCCAAGTGTCCTTTCAAACATGACGATTTTGAGCGAGAAATATTTTTAGTATGGTGACTAGAATTAGACCATCRAACTTTTCCATGGTTCTATAGCATAACAAGTATTGTTTACTTTTAAGCATAAATTCTTATGATTTTACGTTTAGTTTTCAATCTAAAAAATATTATAATATTAATTATATATTCATAACATTCTCCCTCGTTAAATTGAACTTTGATAGTATTTCCAACAATCAATAGAAGGCGGATATGCATAAAACAATAAACCAAAGAAAATAACTTTAAATACTATTTTGGTCTTTGTAATTTTTACTTTCGTTTATTTTAATATATGTACTTCCAATAGGTTCATTTTGGTCAACGTAATTTTAAAAGGTGACTAATTATGTCAATCTTTATAAATTTTTAACACAAATTTCATACACAATAGAAATCTTTAATACAAATCTACGACTACGTCTCAAAAAACTTAGTGAATAAAGTGTCATCAAAAGAAATATGATAAAAGTAAAAATAAATGGATTAAAATGATCCATTCTTAACTGTGTAATGATCCTTTTGAAGGTAYAATGAATCAAATCCAAAAATACTAGAACCAGAATACTATGAACCAAAATTTTCAAATCTGATATAACAAACAAAGACTTTACTTGTCCACGCGACTAGTAAAGTCAGAAAATCTCAACCATACGACCCCTTAAAACTTGAAGGATAGAATGTAGACGATTAAGAATGCTCCATGCTAAATAAATGATTCCCACAACAGCACACCCAAAATCGAAGGATGAATTATTAAAGATAGGTGAGCCCCAAAGACAGACATAAATGCACGCATGGCATGGCCTGCAGCAGCAGCAATTCCCAATTTTCATATGTTTTCGACTTTAGTAAAATTAATGTAATGAGACAATAACTTTGGTGGGTCATGGGAGTGGGATGACGAACAAAGTCCAACTTCCTGTCCATAATTTTTTACCAAGTTCTATGAATTAAATCCCCAACAAAATACAAAATTCAAAATAACAACCAAATTAACAATTTGGCCCATTCACATCATCAAAGTTTTGACTTTTGTGACCCAACTTAGCCGCTCCTTCCGCCGACCATGTTCATTGTTCGTTCACCCTTTTTTGCAACCATTGAAACCACCTCACTACTCCCYTCCATCTTTTTCAATTATTCTCGTCACTCCRCTTTTCATTACGCACCCAAAAAGATACGYCTACAAGTAAAAGTCCAATGATCTTCCCTCTCATACCACGTGAAAGGTCGCCTTGCACTGATATGGTATTACCTTACTATTTTAAGCCAGTGTTCATTTGGTTCGTCTCGAAAGACGTCAGATCATTTTTTTTAAGCTTCGGATTTGATATATTTTTAAAATTTTATTTTGTGTCTCGACATCTTGTGAGCGTCCAAACATGTTGGTCTGTATTTTCAGGTGTTGGTGTGCATTTTGGGTAGCGAGTGGGGCCTTTCTTTTGGTACTTTCCTCCATGTCTTTGGACATTCACTAAAATCATTACTGTAAATTCCTCATCTTGTCTCTTCCAATCCTAAGTTTCTGTCTCTCTCTCATTACCCAAGTTTCAAACCACTTGTCCTCTGCTTTCAATATTTTATTTCCTTTCATGTTTCATGTGCTTCGCACTTCGCACACTTTAAAATTAAGTTTATTTATATTAACAGCCAATATATTTGAATCTCACCCCATGTTTCAATTAAAAAATAAAAATATATTTAAATAAATCTATTAATATCTGAATCTCAAACCTATTAGACAGTTTTTTATTTAAATGGAAGAAGATATTAGACATTTATTTGAGTAATATTCATCTGTTAAGTCAATGTTTTCAACTTTTTAGTCGGAGATATATGTTAATTATTGTTGAACTATGCTTACTTTGACCATAAATCAATGTTCTTTTGTCGTTGGTATTTCTTTTCTATTAAATTAGTCCAAGTGTTTTCTCACTTAGTCTGCATTTTATTTTGATGTTCTCCAAAAAAGAAAAGTGTACAGTTTGATTCTTTATTTTCTCCAACGCATAAGGAAAGATTCTCTAAAAGTAAAAGAGAAAGGAAGAGAAGAATTATGAACTTTTGAAATATATATATTCCTTGGAAAATAATTGGGTGGGTGACAACCAGNCATCAAACAAGGTTTAATATTCTAAATTAAATTAGAGGGGAGAGAACATGGTATTTCTTTTGTTCACATTAAAGAAAAAAAAAAGGAAAAAAGAAAGAGAGAGAGAGTTATATATATGTGTGTATATATATCATAATTAATGAGGAAAATAATTCTGATATTTTGAGTGTCATACATTCTTAGATTCAATTCTACAGTGACCATCAAAATTATCAAACAAAAATAGAAGTCCCAAAATTTATTTATTTTCTTGGCCGTGTTTCTCAGTTCTTTTCCAAAATTTAATTTTGATTATTGTGGAAAAAGTACAACAATATCTTCTGCTTTAAATATTAAAAAAAACGATCAAATTAGATCAGTTGTAGAATTTTATTAGTTAATTTGAATGGTTACAAACGTCTCCGCTAATTTAATTGTCTTTTTTTTTTAAGAAAAATGAAAATTCATTTGTTGTGTTGTGTGGGACTTAGTCCAGCGTGTTCTTGTCGTTCTCTCGACCAGTTCAGGTGAAAGAGAAGGATGATGAAGGAGAACCAGATGTCGAGACGGAGAAGCAACTGGTCCCGACTGCTGATCTTTTGGAGTAGTCTTTGCCTGGACAACATAATGGTTTCGCCGCCAAGAAGAAAGCAAATTTTTATCTATTTATCAAATGGATGTGCGGTTTTTTTTTTGTTTTTTAGTACAACACGTTGGGAGGGGATTCGAACTCACAACCTCTTGGTTGGAAGTATATGTCAATTATTGAGCTGTGCTCATTTTGGCGGACTTGTGGTTTTATTTGTATTGCTTTTCTTCCCAATTTACTTGGATAAGATCCATGTAATAGTTGACCTCAAAGTTTTTTTTTTCTTTTTAATTTTTGAGTATAATAATTACATGTGGGAATTCACACTCAAGACCTCTCGATTAAAAATAGGTGTCAATTATCTTTGAGTTAAGTTTCATATGGTTTACCTTTAAAATAAAAAATGGTAACAAAAGCTTCTCAAAGCTTATGACATATATAAACTAATTAATAATAATTATATCTCTATCCAATTTTTGTGTCTCAATCTTTATCCTTTTTAATTTGTTTAACACTATACTCTTCCTCCCATCCAAATAAAAATTTAAAACCTATGTAAAAAAGCAATTCCRATGGTCAATCTAAATATAATTGATACTATAGGATCAATCTAAACATAAACATAACTGATACTATATCTAAACATAACTGATATTATATGGTCAATCTAAACATAACCGATACTATATGTTATAGGGTGAAAAATGACAAGTCACGTGTCAATTATCAAAAGTTGGTACATTATCTAAATAGTTATACTTTGGATGACGAAAGCCGACCAGTTGACTATCCTTCTATGTCAACTAGGCGGAGGTCATGAGGTCGAATGGTCAAAACTCAAAAAACGCTTAACTCTCCACTCGCCACCATACCAAGTAGTGTGCCTAATTTTTTGGAGCGTGCATCGTGGCCAATCATGATGCTAACTATCTAACGTCTATAAATATCGAAGGTAAATTCATTATCAAATACACGCAAATATGTGAATACACTTAAGAGAGAAATAGTTCGAATGAAAACTAACTTGAACTTCTAAGTGATCAGTATATTTTGATGGAGATCCAGACTCATGAACCCAAAAAGAGTAAATTTTGTGCTCAAACAATACACATTCCGTTTAGTAATATATTTCCCGGATCATTTCCCATGTCAGCACTGATTCTCAGAAACAGACAAAGTAGCAAGAACCTTAAAGGAAGTAAATCAATTATCTGTTACAAGAATCTGCCAGAAAAGGCAACAAGAACAGGAAGAAAAGAATGAAATAATTTGGTTGCTTGGGGAAAGATAAAATTCAATTGTGCTAAGTACAATGGAACAAGTAAAGAACTTCAACAAGAATCAATCTTCCATGGGATTTGTCCCCTTTCCTCTGTTTTTGTTCTCTGATCACTTTCTAATTCTCCTCGCTATGGAATAAATTCATACTGGCAAGAGTTATGGCCTGCATCCAAGCATTTAGACAATGAAAAACTCTGATGTATACGCTGGTGTGCAACCAAATATGATAATCGAGATACCATCTTTATTTTGACCCTACTACATTTGGTTGGCAAGATAACTCATGGGATATTAAATCCTAGAAAGGTGGGCACCATGGTTTAAGTCCATCTCCTCTGAACCCTTTGTTATTTACATTGGCCTTTATTGACCACTAGGTCATCCCATGATGGTTCTTACAGAATGGTTATTTTAAGACTTTGAGGCTCGAGAAAGATATAGATCGATCTGAACTATTATTGCATCTAATGTTCAAGAAAAACAAAGTTTGAGCTTAATTATAAAAACAATAACTTGTTTTGCGAGTCATCTCGAAGATAGCTTAGTGGTTGAAGCATCTCTATGTCTCCTAAAAAATCATAAGGTCAAATCCTTACCCCGCATTTTCGATGAAGAATTAGTTTTATAATTTTTTCAGTTCAAAAAACTAAAATTGTTCACTAGATAATAATAATTAATCGAATAAAGATTTACGCTGAACAATCCTCGGGTAATAATGGAACAAGGTCACTCTTTTAGCATAAAGCTCACTCTTATTTTAGTTGAGAATCAACTTTGTTAATTAAGAGAAATGAAATGGAATGATTCTCTCTTTTTAATTTCCATGCTCGAAAGTAAGCACAATCGAGAATGATTCTCCCTTTTTGCTTAACATACATCCAATCTTACAACCTTTGAGATTTTTATAATGTTCTTTTAACATCTTTTTCATCGAGTATGTCACTCAACATGCTTGCTTAATGGCTTCCACATGGGTTCACAGTATAATCTCAATAATGTAAAAAGATTATAGCACTGCGATGATGGGAACTTCAAAAAAAAAAAAAAAAAATTGGTCCATAAACTTCAAGGATTTTGAATTTTCTATGTCTAATATGTTTCTGTACTTTAAAAGCTGTCTAATAGATCTATGAATGACTTATTACTTTCAATGTTATTGTCTAATATGTTTATGAACTTTAAAAGCAGTCTAATAACTCCCTAAAATAATTTTTAAAGTTGAAGACTTTTAGACAAAACATTGTGAGTTTAGAGATCTAGTAAAAATGATAGAAAGTAAAGAAGTGGCTTACTAGGATCAGTCTCAGTAATGATGGCAGCTCCTTTGAAGAAGCAGGATCCACCGTGGTGCTTGAAGTTCTGGAAGTAGGAGTTGAAGGCAAATGAAGCATGGTCTTTCACTGTATTTGGGTAAAAGCAAGATTGGTTTCCTTGGATCTTGCTGCAGTTGGCACCTCCTCCTCCACACGCCCAATCCAAAGCCATTTGCAATTCATCATCTGGGCTCTGCTCGTCTGCTACACACCATTGCTCAAACTCCCCACCTACTCATTTTAACAAACACTTGGTGGGCACAATATAATCAAACCAAGAAATTGTAGAAATGAAAACTTGGAGATTTGTACTGAGCATTCTTTGACTTGAAAATTTCAAGTGGGTTCTGGTCGTTACCTGCTTTTTGCTGAATTGTTGACAGTAATAGCAGAGTTAGCAGTGTTCTTGTCAAAACAGCAGCCATGGCAGAGAGAGAGCGATGCATTCGAGAAAGAGGGCTTGCCCTGTTGCCCATGTGCTGCTATTTATCAAATTTGATTACAACTAATTAAGCAAAAACAGTTGATATTCCCCAAAAGATGGCATATATTAATCCGAATTGGCTTCCAAGTGGGTAGGCTTAGGCCATACCTCAAAAGAAAAATGGCATCGGTTTTGTACAATCAAAACCATGGCATCGAATGGAACTAGATGTACAGGAAATCGTGATTTTATTACTGAAAATGATATCTTGATTAGCAAGGTATAATTTTTGGACAAAAATCAATACAAGATTAGCCATAATAGAAATTGGGATGAGAGCTCTACGTTGAATCTAATCTCTAAGTAGAGATTCTCCAACCCTCGTGATTTTAATTCTGACCGCAACGAATGAGACAAAAAAAACTCTGCAATATCAGAGGTGGAGAATTCATTATCCTATCCAAACTTAGATCGTAAGTAGATGGCATTCCAATACTCTCTTTTTTATATACACATCGAAACGATAATTTCATTGATGAATGGAATTGCATATCTGAAACGAAATTACAAAAAATTGTCTAATTCGATACAAGATCGTTAAGACTATGATTTGTAAACAGGACCGTGACGTTTACACCCATCATACTTGATTCTACTTTTCAGGTTCTGGTTCCATATCTCACATATCAGAATTCAGATGACAGGAGAAGTCAAACAAAATCATCTTTCTTGGGAGAATTAACAATAACAATGATCTGCTACTTTTTCTTACATTTGGTCGTTTTTTTAATGATAAAAGTAAAACCAAAAGAGAAGCATAACTCAAGTTGAAGATGCAGCAAAAGTGAGAAGGGGGAGAGAGATTTGCAGGGGGGTGGACAAAACAGAAAAAATAATCTAATCTTTTACTAAAATGCAGCTTTACAGAAGTGATTTATAAATATACATCAGAATATTACATGAGTAACATTACAAACTAAACTACATCATTTAAGACAAATTGTTTATATACATGAGAATATACAGTACTCTTCAAATGTCAGTTCTTTGAAACAGCAGCAGATCTTCCTCAAATATGAAACTCTGGTGTTTCTGATTATTAGACATTGATGGTATTTTTTTTAATCCATCAGAGTACAAATAACTAATGAAAAATATCGAACAATTTGTAGTCAGCTTGGAAAATGGTGACATTTCTATCTTCGCGTATGCAGTACGAGGGCGGGTTTTGATAAGCCATTTCAGAGAAGATGAAAAGCCACCGTGGTTTCATATATTAGTGATTTTGACATATCACAACATTTGAGTCTACCTATGTCAAGATAAAGAATTGTATTAATCATTCAGCCTTTCCTGTTTAGCAATAAGAAAAAGAGAAGGAAGGCACTTACTGACAAGAAGTCAAGGGCCATCTAGGAAGCCATCAGTTAGTTTTTGGCAGTTGGAAGGAGACGATAAAAGGCAAAACCATGGATTCTGCATCGTTTGCTCGCTCTTCCCTGGCACGCACTACTAGACTACATAATCATGGTTGTCATTCCTGAAACAATTAGCAAAGAAGTCTATTAAGTAGTGATAGAATAATGGAAAAGATTCAAAAATTTTCGAACAAATGAGTGAACACTAGGTGCCTAGAATATTACAAAATAAAAGAAACTTAAGACAATGTGCAATTGAAATAAAGCTCAGCTTCTCCACTAGAGGGATTGCCCTTGATGTGGTCGTTTCTGTAACTGGATAACCAGCACTGAAAACCGTCTTTACATTGGATATCAACAACCGGTGGTACAAGACATGTTGGAAAAGGTAGGAAGATTCATGAAGAATTAAAACTCATTGTCAACTTTCATATATGGAGAGTCAAAACTGAAATTGATGGTGCAGAAGAATGGTTGCACCAGGACGCCACCAAAAAAAGGCCAAAATTACGACTGAAATCATGTATTCATCATCAAGAAATCTGTAAACAAAATTTGGACATTTACCATGAATTCAAAGATGAGAACAGGACCAGATTAACTCCATCCACCATCTGATTGCCGGATAGAGTAGTCAGAAGATGGGCAGCCACAATCTGGAGCCATCCATCCTAACATAAGAGGAGGGAGTCGGTCGGAGAATTAAGAAACAGTTATTTCCACCACGTGCTGGATTGTGTCAAGCAGTCTCAAAAAAGCATGCTACAGCTGAATAAAGTTGCTCTTCTTCAAATGGCTTAGCTACATAACCATCCATCCCACACTTCAGGCACTCTTCATTCATAGCCTGAATTAAATCTGCTGTCATAGCAAATACTGGCGTGTGCCAATGTACCTTACTCTCCTTAGTTGACACTTCTCCAGATGTAATTTTCGTATTCACCATACTTTCTACAGCCCGGACCTGTCTTGTAGCTTCATACCTGCATATAATATGTAACGCACATCATGATTACAGCAAGCAAATGTATGTTGATATGAAATTTTTATTCTTTAGAGGAAAAAAAAAGTGCTTGTTTGTTATTCTAAGTGAGTGTCCCTTTATCAAACCAAACAAACGGCGATTAGGCAGTTGGAAAAAGAAGCAATATAATAATATTAGTTTTGGGAACCTCTTGTATTATTCATCGACAAAGCCATGCCAAAAACTCGATGTTGCCTATGACTACTCCCAGGCACTATGCTCGGTAAGTAATGAGTATAAAGAAATTTCATAAAAGGCAGGAAGATGATTACCCATCCATCTCAGGCATCTGGAGGTCCATGAAGCAAGCATCAAAGTTGTGCGGTGGGTTGAGGAGAGCCACAGCATCCTTTCCACTTTTTACACAAGTTACAATCACTCCGTATTTCTTTAGCGCGCCTTCTGCCACCCTTCTGTTTACCGCATTGTCATCCACAACCAAAATATGCTTTCCTTTCAGCAGATTTCCAAGAGTAGATGGTCTTTTAATAATTACTTGATTCCTATTCCCAATACCGAGGGCTTCTCGGAAGCAACTGACCATCTCGTTTAACTGAAGAGGTTTAGTTAATACGTTATTTACATGACCAGAGGATTTAAGTTCATTTTGCTCAATGGAGCTAACGGAGGCCAACAGGAAGAGCTTTGGAGTATTCATCTGGACTTTTGTCACGCTTTTATCCACATGCTCTCTAAACAAAAGATGGAACTTGAGACCCACTTTCTTGTCCCAAACGTCTTTGTCTATAAGAATCATGGCCAATTGTGTCGATGCTCTGTGGATTTTGAAAACTAAAATGCATTAGTAAATATGAAATATGATATGGTAACAGTGTATCCTTTCTGACCTTAAAATATCATTAAGATAAATCTACATATTCTCAATGTAGGAATTATAAAGAAATATGCTAGATCAAATCCGAAGTCCATATAAATGGTTTAAGAAGCCAGGTGACCATAATTGAAACCAGAAGAATTCTTAACAGATTCATTAGATGGAGTAGAATATTCATTATCTAATGGGTGAGTTGACTGCTCATTTTGCCGTGAAAGAAAACTTATTGAGCCTTGAATTGGCCTACAGTCTTGTTATCCAATAGTGAAGCTTGACACTCAAATGCAAATTTTCCTTCAGTGACACCTTAGATGAATAAAACTAATAAGACTTACCTTGTGTTGGAAGTATTAGATAGATATCGATAAGCAGATTCTGCACTCAGAGCTATATCAACAGAAATCCCCAACCTCTGCAGATGATATCTTGTGACCTCTGCCCGAATGCAGCTATTATCTATTATTAATGCTCTTAGCCCTTGGAACTCCAGAACACCAAGATCACACTGCGGCCATCTTGTATCCAGCAAACTTACTTCCCCTTTCTGGAAAGAAACATTAAACGAAAATGTGCTACCCACACCAGGCTTACTCACAAACCCAATCTCCCCATCCATAAGATCAACCAAACATTTGCTAATACTCAGTCCAATTCCAGTGCCACCATACGTCCGTGAAGTGGAGCTATCCGCCTGCATAAAAGGTTTGAAAATTTGGTTTTGTGCATTTAGGGGAATTCCTACACCTGTATCCTCAACAGTCACGAGTATTCGAATTGTTTTGGGTTTCTCCTCTGCATCTGTCCTGCTGAACTTTTTGAACTCTTCCCAGCTCTTCCATCTGTCCACCACAGGTAACCCACTAAATGTGGTACAACTATTGTTTGATGTATCTCCAACTAAATGTGTGCCTTGTCTAAGCACAATGTCCATAAAATCAACTGGGCCTCTCACTTCATCAGCCAGATGCACCGAGACAAGTATGTGTCCCTTTTTATGAGTAAACTGCATTAGAATCCGGACAAATTTTGCATCATTATAATGGAAGTTCAAATCAGCAATCCAAAAAGAAAAAATTGGCATCATAATTTCGAACAAAATACAGGGTTGAATAATGAACAAATGGGGCTTCATAACGAGCATCATAACTAAAAAGTTTTAAGGTGACTGTTTACCCATGAATCAAAATC
>NW_019104503.1:968533-995901 GCF_001995035.1 Momordica charantia
TCATCATCCAGTGAAGAACGTTAAGCGAAAGCAAACAAAAGCTATGATCAAAATCACCCTTAAACAACAAATTAATTAAGTTTAAGAACAAAAGGAGAGAGAGAACAGAACAGAATCCCCTCGGCCTCGACTTTGGAAAAATTTCCCCCAAATGGGTCGTGAAAATTCGCTTGCTTTTAGCTGAGTGAAAGCTTCAGCTAGCCACACCCAGCCGTTCTCAGTCAACCCATGATAGCTTAATTAATAAAACTGCAGCCTTCAGAATCAGACCCATATATTGTTCCTCCTTCTGCGTCATTTTCACTTTTACTTTCTTTTTTCTTTCTTTTTTTTTCCACCTTTGCAAGAGTTGAAAGAGACCACTCCATTCAGCGATTAAAGACGATAGAATTTGTATTCTACCGCTGCATTTTTGCAGGCTTACGGATTCACACTTTATTTAACTACTAATGAACATTAATTCAGTAATTTAACATCTTCTCTCTCTCTCACTCTCTAAAAGGGCTGTCTGTGAGTGAAGGGGCTAAAATACGCACGGGATAAGATTCTCAAACTACCTGTCTGATTAAAAATTAATTCATTTTATGTTGGAATAAATGAATATTACGTTGGATGTATGACAAAACCCACCCATGTTTTTATAATCAAGAAAATTAGAAATTACACATCCTTGTTTAACTTTAGACAAGTGATCATTAATTAATAAATGTTTAAAGCATGAGATCGATTTATTCTTTCCTTAGGACATTGTTCTAAATATATATCAAATTTTAATTTTTCTTTCTTATGTAATTCTCCGTTTCGCCCAATCATCTATTTCAATTAAATTATTATTTTATTAATATATTTAAACATGTCATTCAAATGTTACTTAAAACAATCAACAAAATATAATTCACTCGTGAAGGTGACATATTGTACATGTTGAATTATGTTAATAAAACAATAATTTAATCCTATATATGTTATTTATAACCACAATTTAACAAATTTTCTTGACTTAATTAAAAAAAATTGGTAGGGTAAAAATGAGAACATTTTAAATTTCATATTGAAATTTACTATGAATACGTTTAATTTCAATATAAAACTATATTTTGTTTTATACAACCTAGATATGCTAAAATTTAGTTATGTGGTTGGTCCATCAAAATCAACTATAAAAATGTAAAATAAATGTCAAATTGTAGACGCCACCTACAATATTAAATTGGGTGAGTTTATTTTTTATTATTTATTTTGAACGTAACATTAGAATTTAGTATACTTAAATATAGTTTAACTAGTTAAGATATAAATTTTTTTTATTAAGATGTCTGAAGTTCGAATCTTTCCGTCCTACTTTTTGTATAATAACCACTAACCAGATATAGATTATATAATGATATAGCTAGCCATGGTTTTCCAAGTGGGCTTAAGATAATATTTGACCTTATAGACTAAGCTTTTTATGTAAATAATTGAGATTATTTATTAATTATATCATGTTAGGTGTAATATTCTAGAAATTATTTAAGAGGTTTATTGTACTAAAAAAAACACAAAGGAAACAAAAATGTCTACTTTGCATGTGGTATTTGGTGTCAGGTCTGTATATGAAATTCCAAGAAATTTGTGTTGGAGAATAAATGGAACATGTACAATTAAACAATCTCATTAATTGCAATTTGGTCCACTTTCAACGGCTGTGAAAAAGNAAATCAGCTTTTGCGTGGACAAGTTTTGGGAAACCTACGGTTCAAATTTCACTAACTCGGTTCAAATAATATTTAAATCTGTTCATTTGAATTCAGGTTCAAAAAATAATAATAAATTAATAAATGAGGATGTATAAAACTATATATGAAAAAATATATATTACTTGCCTTTACTTTGTGTTAGCCATAAATCTTTCATGGTTAGTGTGGCCCTATTAATTATAATAATATTTTAATCTTTTACTTTTTATTTTTGAGTATTTTGGTTTTTATAGAGAAAGACAACGAAGAGCTAGAATAATAAAATACATAGCGAAGTCATTCAACCATCTAAAATCAAATGTCGCTTAATAACGTTCCCAATATTTTAAAATGTTATTAGACTTCTATCATTTATTTTTTTTATATAAATAGAAACTAAATGATGACGTAAATAACATAAAGTTCAAAAGTGTTCCAAAAGTAAAAATGAAAGAAATTTTGAAAATACATTTTAATCTGAACTTAAATCTTAAATGTTTTAATGTGAGGTTTTGATTAAGGCTTTTATTTATGTTAATATATATAATATTGTTGGAGAGATGGATGCCCMTCTACTTGTTAATAGTGTTATTTTCTATCGTCTTATTTCTTTCGTTAATATGGACTATTTCTAATTAAATTCTTAAGTTTTYCCAAAGATCTCATTATATTTAGATTGGGTTGGAAAATGATTATTTTTGAATTTTTGTTCTTCGCTGAGGAAGTATGGATATTTAACCACGATATTAATAGTCACATGATTATAATGATCATAACTGGCCTAGGCGTCAATGYTATGGTAYGTAGCATCCTAGGTTTGCAATACATGATATATTATGCAAGAGTGAGATATTACATTATTTGTTGTGTGTCGTCACATAAAGTTGATACACAACAAAAYAAGCATAGCCTCTATTCTAGCTAACCCCGATGATTGACGTGGACTTGCATGAAGCTCATCAAGAGAGTCATACTTCGTATCTTGTTCGATGTCTTTTGAACTCATCTTCTCTTGCTTTAGTGTCTCGATGCTTTAAGAGTTTGAGTATAACTTCTAATTGTGAGGCAGGCCTCTTGAGAGCTCAATTGAGTAGGAGCTTGGAGTTCAACTTAGATAATAGGTATAGCTAGCCCTACTTGAGCAACCGGACATGAGTGTTTCAAATTGATTTTAATAGACCTAGTCGTCCCTTGAATTATTCAAAAGAGATCGACTAATTTAATTAGGGTAACTTTAATCTGAAAATTTCCATTCATGTAATAACAACTGTGTTTAGTTTTTTTTTCATTTAAATTAAATTTTGCAAGTATATGAGATAGGAATTTGCCAAAACTGAATACATGACAAAAAGAAAAAGAAAAAAATTTTATAATAAAAATATAAAAACAAAAGAGAAGAGATTAGGTTTTGGTGTCTGAATGGTAGCTGCTCCATGTAGTTGGGGCATTTTTATTTTATTATACATGCAAAAAAATGTCTTCATATGGTAAGAATATATAATATGAAAAAAGTGGTAAAAAGTCTTGTAATATAAAATATATATTTGTGTTGAGAAAGTGGGGCCATACAATTTTGTTTACAAGTTACCTCAATTAGATCAATTATTGCTCCACTTTTTTGTTCATATTTTTTTTCCTTTTCCACTTCTCAAAGCTTTGAAACTCAATCTCTCAAGTTCTTAACTGCAACTACTCTCACAGTACATGCTGCTTTACAATTCTTTGCAACCAAATAGAAAAAAAAAAAGACACATCATGTTAATTTATTGGATTTAATAATTGAAACATTYCTGATCCCACCACTAATCTCATCATTTCTTCTCCAAATAATTAATGTTGAACTTCGATTTTTTAAAAAATAAATAAATAAACAAGATTAAAAGTTAATTTTCCAGTCTGGCTTGGGTTGGGTTTTATTTTTCAAACTCGTCTGCTTAATTTAGCTATTTTTGTTMATTTTTTGTTTTAATTCGAAGGAAACTGTTAATTTTGACCTTAACTTAGTAAGTTGGTATCAAAGATTAATTTCATCATGTCCATGACCTTGAACTTATATAAAATATTAGAATATTGATCACAAACTTTTTAAAAAATAGTGTCACATGCACTCAATAAATTATASAACATACATAAACTTAATCCGACGTTAAAGAAATAAAGTTGGATTTTTTTTCTTAATTTGTGATTTTTGATAAATYTACTGGATTGAGCTTAATTCTTAAATTTTGTCCAGATTTAGGGGAGTTTTTAGAGATTTTTACCTGAATCTAAATTTAGGATTCAATTTTATAAAATTAGAGGATGAGGCTAAAAATTAATATGGGAGTAAAATTTGATTTATTTATGTTAAAAATACTCTTGTTCCCTGTATTTTTATTGAAGTACGGATCTAGTCTCTAAACTTTAGCTTGCAATAAWTTAGCTTCCGTATTTTTAAATTAGTAATAATCTAGTATATAAACTTTCGTATGTAATAATTTAGCCTCTTTAGTATAAAATTTATAATAATTTAATCTTTATTGTACTTTTTTTTTTTGTTAAGTTTCTTACATATGTAGGTCGATTAATCGATTCGTTATGAATTACAAAAACTAAATTGTTATATGATAAAAATAGATCTTAATTTTAATTAGATTTTCTATCATAGATATTAGATTATTACAAATTTTATCATATAGAGATTAAATAGTTAGATACTAGATTTTAGATATTATAAATCTTATAGATGAAAAATGTTTTTTAACTATTTATTTATTATTTAATTATTT
The DNA here is from genome assembly GCF_001995035.1 of Momordica charantia. Next base: position 973,020 of record NW_019104503.1, read on the forward strand.
TGGAGGAGGGACAGAGGTGGGTCCCAGGACAGGTTGGTATTTGACAAAGCCTAGCCAATTGCAGAGTTAGCAAAACGACAAAAACAGAAGCCCAAAGAAGGAGCAGGCGCGTAGCAGGTCGACACGTCATCAACCATGGTGGGTCCCACACTCTTTTGTCTCTATTCATTTATAAAAACAAAGTCCGGGCCCCACCCACTTTACTTCGCGACGAATTTCCATTTGCCGTACGTTAATAAAAAATAACTACCCTTTTCCCTTTTTACCCCTACTCCAACTTCCATAATTACTTTCCTTGCCCCCTCATCTCCATCTTAATTCCTAATCCCTATTTTTTCTCCCAAAAAAAGTTAAATTATAAGTCGGATGTGAGTTATACTCGTTTTGACTAAGCCTTGTACTTTATATATATTCATTAGTCGTGAAATTTGATAAATTTTTACCATCGAAAATAACAAATATGATGAGATATATTGATCGTATTATTTAAGCATTATATAGTGATCCATTGATTTCATATCATTTTACTTATTTTAGTGGTGTAAACGTAAAATAACAAAGTTAACGATATGGACACACTAATAATTGAAAGTTTAAAGATTTCTTGAAAAAATTTTAAAATAAAAAACTAAATAGACATGAATCTATAAAAAATTCAACTTTTTTTTAGTACAATATGTAGGGATGAAGATCAACTCACAACCTCTTGATTGGAGATATATTTCAATTACCGCTAAGCTATACTCGCTTTGGCCTATAGAAATTCAACTTATAACTAAACGAAGTATATATATATATATATATATATATATATATATAGAAGTAAAATATAAGGTCTTGTACTAGCAGCCCTTTCATTAGCATAGTTAGCTTGTCAATAGCCTAGAAGTTTATATCAATATTGTATTAATTAGTTAAAACTATCTMAGAGAAATGGAATTGTAGTTTACTGTTCGAAAGAAGAGTATGAACATGAAGGGATCTTATGATAAAAGATTTTTAACGAAAGGAGCCGATCTCCTTTATGACATAATTAATTAAAGGGTTTTATTCTTTTCATGCATAATCATAAATCATAATCAATATTTCCTAAAATACTTATTTCTCAGGATGTTGCTGACTAGTTAAAAGTTCARATAATTAAGTTAAATGAAGAATTATGTTGGARAGAAGAATCAAATTTCTCTATTTTTCTTTTTTATAATAAATAAATATGACGTTGTCATCTAGATTGGTTTAAATACCACCAAACACAACAACAAAAAAACATCACTAAACAAATACATAAGAAGATGAGAAGAAGGGGACATAGGAATTTGGTGGTTGGTCTCCAAATTTTAGTGGTTAATGTGATTTTAGTTTAGTATTAGGTTGGCTAATGTTAATGTCTCCAAAGGAAAACATGACAAATATGTTTAGCTTATAACACTACCAATACAACACCATTATAATTTTTTTTTTTTTTTTGAGGAATATACTACACCATTATAATTAATTAACTTTGTGTCCAATGTTCCATATCTATAATCATCTATTTCTCCTCAAACTTATAGAATAATGTCAAATATATAATACAAATTCAACATCTCATGTATTGTTGTTAGTAGTTATGACCGGTGTATTAAATTTTTAATCAATATTATTTCTATATATATACGTGGGTTTAATATCAACGTAAGAGATGAATCGATATCTTATTATTATAAAAAAAAAAATCTATCAAATACTAAAAACTATTGGCACTAATATGGACATAATATTAATATTAAGAACTTTTAACTTATTTAAAGAAAGTAAAAAGTTTATTTGTTAATTTTAAATGTTTTATGAGTTTTTATTTTAACAAAATTTTCAAAATAGAAAGTTAGGATTTAGATGAAGTTAAAAGCATACAAATTAACTAATAATGCAATTTAAGGGAGGAGGCTATAGTTTATGAATTGCTATAGTACTTAAGATTAGGAAAAGTGGATTTTTTTTTTTTTTTTTACCTTCTTTCTTTTGTTGCCTTTTTAAAGTTGTTGATTAAGTGCTTCTGAAACCACTAAAAGTGGTACAAAGCAAAAGCATTTTAAGTGGGTGATTTGATTATTTGTTGAGGTATTATTTATTGGTATTATATTTGACTTGAATCATCCTAACCTGTCCACTTCAATCTAATTTTAGTGAATTTCCCTCCCATCAACAAATTACTTTCTACCTGTAAACTCACTCAAAAACACAATATTATAAACGAGTTATTGAGATGAATATAGATATGGTCGATAAAAAATTGACAGCTTTGAATAACAAGAAAAATATTATCTTTTTACATATTTAATGGTGGGTCAGCAAAAAAATAGTTACCAGCCAGTAATAGTTACCAGCCAGTAAGTACCTAAATTTTGTTCATTACAACTACATATTTACCTTACCTCATTAACTTGACAAGATCAACACTTCTTGGAGATAGAAAAATAACCTTTAATTGTGCAACAAACATAGAACAATGGTTTTTTTTTTCCCTTTCATTTCAATCTCTTAATTGCTTGCTTAAAAAGAAGAAGATCTAGGAATCAAACAAGATTGGCTTCAAATGACCATGTTGTGGCTTCAATCATGATTTCTTTTTCTCTCTCACTCTTCCAAAAAAAAGTATAATCCACATTATTATTTGCTTATTCCATGTGATCAACTAGCTTGGTGGGGCAATGGAGAGAGATAATAAGATTATATTCTTCTCACTTAAATTACTATTAATCATGGTTTCATGGTTGATGGTGTATTTGAGAGTGATTTTGACATATGACCAAAATCACTTTTGTCATTATCAAAATTATTTGGCAAATTAAAAAATTAATTTTAAGAAAGTCTAAAATGACTTTAGATCGATTTTTAAGGTATCACTTCGATGGTGATTTTAGAAAATTAAATATAGTTAAATCTTTTTTTTTCAAAATCACTAACCATACCATTCCTTCCCAACAAACCCGTAATATAGGTAACTTCAGCTGTCTCACAGCAAACAAGATTACGCTAATTACTCATAGAAAAAGAAAAACAAGACAAAAGAAATCTTTATAGAGCTCACTTTCATTTAAAAGCCTACATATTATTATGCCTAATGGTTATGCTCAGATACCCAAATTCAAATTCGGAAAAATTACTTTTTTCACTCTAAAAATATAAATGGGGGGAGATATGGTGACATTATTTAATTTTATTTGTGCCAATACCTTATAGATTCCCACATTTTACTTCAATATATGAGCTGTTTTCTACCATAATTTTAGCCCAAAACATCACATTCACAAATATTATAAACCCACTTTTTCTAGAAAGAATCTTTTTTCTTTTCCTTAAGGATGTGAATGAAAACTTAGAATGGTAGCAATATATGTTGATACAATACTAAAGGTGTAAAACGAGGTCAGGGTGACTCATTTTCAATRAATAGCCGCTTGATAAGTTTTTCAACTACTCTCTTTCTAATTGGATTTTTTTCTTGCTTCTCGAGAAAGAAAGAAGAGTAACTCTATTCGATTTAGATCTCACAATTCACTAGTGATTTTATTGGTTTCAATCCATTTTTATGGTTCAATTTTAAAAAATTATTTTGAAATCAGTTTTTAATGTTCTTAAATTGATATGCCAGCTCAGCCCAACAATGATTTTAGCCAAAAATAATGACCACCTGAACTATATTTAAATCTAACATCATCTATAAATTTCTCTCAAGGCTTGAATGGGAAAATTCCAACTGTGGTGGAGTCAAGCAATGGACCAAATGAGCACCAATTATGACCTATAAATTGTCATTATATGCTTATGATCCATTTAGATGGCAATTATGGATGTAATAAATATAATTCTCTGTTGTTTGAGTGGTTGAATAATGAATTTAGTAAGTACAACTCAGCTTCAGGTCAAAGCTTTTATGGGCACTGTTTTGGGTTTGGGATTACCCACTTTTTAGAAACAAAAATTTCAATGCAACATATTTAGACAATGAAACATTATAAAACTTATTGCTGATTAAGTTGTTCTACCTATCTATTGTTTGTATATGATGTCTGAATTTTTTTAAAAAATAAAGTTTCAATTTTTAATATACAAAACATGTTTGAATGTGCATAGATGATGTAGATGTCACTATTATTATAATGGTCATTTGCATCTCTTTTGCAAAGATCATGATCTACAATTTTTGTCCTCAAGTATATGGTCTCAGTCTTACAAGGCCTCACAAGTTGGAACCTTCTTATTGATGTGATTTCCTGCCTTACAATTTGTCCAACAAGTCTTTTTACATCAAAGCCATATCTCATATGTGAATGTACAGTTTCTAGGAGCTTATTTGAGAGAGTGTTTTCAAAAGGACCCAGAAGAACAATATTGTTTACCAATGTCTATTTAAAACTACTTTTCACATACATACACGTGCTTTGGAAGTACGACTTCAATAGGTCCTAAAATCAAGTGACTGGTAAAAATTAAAAAAAAAAAAAAAAAAAAAAGAAGCAGATAGAAGAAGATGGAGTGAGAGCATCTTGAACAAACAATGACCATAAGACATGTTTTTCTGAACAATTTGAATGGTCCAAGGAAGAACTGAGCTCAGCTTTCTGAATGCAGCCTTTATGTCAAACAATCAAGAACTAATTTAAGCCCCACTCACTCCATATACCATCTTCAAATCATAGAGGTCTACTGCTCAATTGATTGCTGCATATTGGAGGTGGGTTCCATGAGAGAGCACTCCTGAAAAGGATGAGAGTTACAGCAGATGGTTGGACCTACTTGCAACTAAAGCAAGATCTGTCCATTCAAAGTTGTGTCTAATCTCTTTAACAAGACTACTTTTGTTTCTCTTTTCTGGCAGCATTACCCTACAATCTCAGTGCACACTGCAGCAGAAACCAGGAAGTTGTAACCACAACTTGCAGGAGTTTAGATAGTTTCCTGGTGCAATTTTGACAGAAATAGTGTGCTTGTCTAACATAAATAATACCCAAGACCAACAAGACCACTTTCTACCATAAGGGAAACACTTGATAACTTCAAATTACTTTATAGGTTAGATCACTGACGGTTTCTTAACGATGCTGTACAGAATATTAGGCAACATTTCAGACCCCCAGAACGGAAGCATAGCCAATTCCAGTTAATGTTACGGTGTCTAACTGTAAAGTATATTCTTCGAGGATTTTTCCTCAAAAGAGTGACCATCATTCAGCTGGTAGTTTGAGGCTGATGACTATTAGGAGACATGGTACGACACAGAATGACATTTGGAAATATGTAAGGATTTAGGACTGATCAGCCCCGCCACTGCTCTGCGTGCGGAAACTTTCCTGCAGCTTGATCTTCTCTAGCAAATACTGTTTCTCTGCTTCAGCCTCCTTTAACCGCTGTTTCAGGTAACTGCTAGCGAAGTCTTCTTCGGATTTTTCAGATTTGGCAAGAGCAATAATCTGGAGCCTTTCGGCCTCTCGTTTTGCCTCATTCGCCTTAAGTTGGAACATATCAGCTTCTGCAAGTTTAAGTCTCACAATTTTCTCCAGCTCTTCAATCTGTAGCTTCTTTCTCTGTTTCTCCAGCTTTAGTTCTGCTGCTTCCCTGGTCTTGTCCTCGACCTCATGCTCAAATGCCTCGACGTCCATCCGTGCTTTCTTGTATCTCATCTTCTTCTCATCGGCCACTATTTCCATTTTTCTTATGGCCTCCTGTACCACATCAGCAATGCGGCTGCATGCCTCCTGCGGGGCTATCAGTCGTCCACCTTCCCCATTTTCCATGCTTCTTGGAGAGTCTAACTCAAGTTCTTCATAGAGAGAAAACAAGAAACAGAGGTATTTTATTGAACAAGATATGAACCAATTTACTTAGAATCAAATGAGAAAAATGATGGGGAAAAACGTGTAACTTGAGCCCTGGACAATGCAATTGAGTTTCTTTGTTATCAATTTCGTAGCATATGAGTAGTTTTTCTACAACCTTAGTTTGACTCTAACTTCTCAAATCATGATTGAACCATAATTCATCTGAAAAGGTATGCCCAATATAAGATAGCACAACCAAAAGACATGCCTATAAGAGTCCATTCCCATTAGGAAGTACATCTCTTTCCTATCTCGTGAACCTCAGCTCAGACAGAGAATTGTACAAAGCCACTATCTGTAAAATCTCACCATTGACCTCTATAATACCATCAAGTTAATAAAAAACCAAATCGTTGTTAGGATGCATTTTCTTTTCTTCTCTTTTTTTATTGAACAACCTTTTAAACTGTGTTCAGTTTGCTAAAAACTTGAAAAAAAAAAAAAAAAAGAGACGAAAACCATAATAACACCAGTAGCAAATAAGACTACTACTATGTCAACAAGGAATCAGCAAAAGGAAGTGGGCCACCTTCCAAGTATATGATAAAGAAATGATTACAAATATATACAGAAACGAAGAGTTCTATACCTTGGAAAAATGCTAGTATAGTTCTGCATGCCATTGAAGAGTCCACAACCCCACTTTTCATTTTTTCATTGAGATCTTCACACTTCCAGAAAAGCTTCCGCCCTCTGGGGTCCTCACTCCCACGAAATATTCTACTAACATAGTCGAGTTCCCTTGTCAAAGCCTCCAGATCCCAGGTAGGTGCACAGTGTTGGAAAACATCCTTAACCCAACCAAGCAGCTCCGACGTTCGGTTGCAGGCTTGGCACCTGAAAAGCATTTCAGTTTGCCCAGGTCCACTCTTAACAGAGGGACCCATGCAAATTTGCCCATTGCGAATGGCGCAATCCGTATGAGTCCAGTGAGAGCACAGATCACACCCAATCCAACGACAGGTATTGACTTCAAAATCAAACTTATTGCATATTACACACATGCAAAGATTGCAGAAACCATTTCTCTTGGAGCATAGTTCACATGTACAGTCATCAGCTGGAAGTTGGTTTTGGCAGGCTATATTCCTGCACCTCTTGTACACAAAGATCTCAATTAGAGTAGTCTGTGGGAGGGTGAAATTTGGGTGCAAGAATGCCTGAATTCCAGTATTTATTGCAACAAGGATCTCAAGTTGCACCCGATTCGCTATAAGTAGAGTCTTAGCTGTTAAATCAGTTCTATTCTGAACAAGCTTCTGCAAAATGAAAATCTCCTCCCTCTGCTGTGAACCACCATTACCATCAAGGATAACTCGAAGCCCAGTTTTCAATTCTTCAAGAAACTCATCTGAAAGACGATGCATCTTTTCGGAGATTACATCTACTCTCTCCCTTGCAATATCCCGGAGAGTTATCTTATCAGCACTAGAAAGGCGGTGAACGACTGAATGTTCAGCATTATCATTCTCTGTCTTCCCACCCTCCATCTTCCTTGCCAACATGGCTTCAACAGTAGGCCAAGTTTCCTGAGAACTGGCACTCTCTGTGGGGGACTCCCGAACTTGGCCAGAATTTGATCTAGGTTCCTCTTGAGTTAAGCGTGCTTCTGATGGCACTAGGGAAAATGAGGTTTGCAGCGTGCCCGACTGTGATTGCTGGCGTGGCAGCAGCATTTTTTATGAAACCTGTTTCTGGATGTAATAACCAGAGATTGAGCCCATAAATGAATTGCAATGCGACAAAAGAAATATCTATGTACTTCTAGTTAACGACTAAAACAATGCATGATGTCTGAAAAGTGGAGACCAGGGAACGAATCAAGCATGGAAGGTGGACCTCAAACAAAATCAAGAGAGTTTAAAGGGAAAAGGGGGCAAATTCCCCATCCACAGAAACCCAAAGGTAAAACAAAACAAGTACTAAGTTAGAGACAGACACAACTCCTTCAGAGATGCGATTTTGTTTCCAACAGTTATTCAGAAGAAGAAAGATTGGCCAATTAAGACATATGCCTGCAAGTTTGAAGGGTAAATATAAAATCTAGATATTATGCGATTAGGTGATACTTGAACAAGGGATAGCAGCTCAAAATATACTTTGGCTTTCCAAACATAAATTGTCGAAAAAAAACAAACATGCCATCTGCTCCCTGTCATGAATTATTCCACAAGGAAGCAAAAAAAATCTTGTCCAGAATTATTCAGCTTTAATCTCAAATCAACTTCCAACAGAAACAGAAACAATTTCTCCTCGAGCCAAAAGGAAACGGAAAAATCGAATCTAAGGAAGTAACATGACTTGGATCGCCCAAATCACGGGTTTATGAAAAGTTAACAGGGGCAAGGAGTCAGAGAGCAATAGCAAAGAACATACAAACATCAGCACCCAAACGCTTCTGACCAAGTAACCTATCTTCTAATTACTTTAGAAACTAACAAAAGACCTAGAATTCTGGAATTTTCGCTCTTAATAAACGAAGTACCTTGGCCAATCAATACGAGCAGAAGCACACGGGAGCTCAGAACTTGGGCTCTTATTCCACCGCCTTCAGCAGGCAAGAAAAGAAGACGACGAAATTCTTACAACATGAATAGAAAGAAGAAGAAGAAGAAACGAAGATCAGAGTTCATAAGGCGGTGACCATTGATCGATGAAAGAGAGCAGAAAAACACGCGATTCCAAATTATTGAATTCCCATTCTACCCTATGACAAAGTCCACGCTCCGACCAAAGTCAACGGGGACAAATCCCGTCCCAATTGGCTTTGGTTTGACTGCACTGCTCATGGTGGACGTTCAAAAACGCAAACGTGACGGCCCGTCACGAATTTCACGGCGTCAATTGTATGATAAAAAATAAAATTTTAAATAAATATTATTAAAAAATAGAAGTCGTAAGAAGGGTTATTTATATAAATATTTTAACCATGTTTTTATTATTATATTAATGTGAGGTTACAGCAAGTCGTTGACTTTGGATCAATTAAAGATTAGAACAAGTTGGCTTTAATGGTCGGCTTATAAATCCATATAGAAGTGTCAGACTTTATGACTCTTATCTAAAAACAAAAAATAAAAATTAAATCAATGTTATCCAGACAGAGCGTTCTGGACGGGCTTATTGAGTTATACGCTTTCTTTTTAAGGAAAAGAAAAGTTACCTAACAAATTAACAATTGCATCAAAATCAGATTTGGTCCACTGACCGACTTCAAATTTCTTTTGTCAAGAACAAAACAACGCAATGCATATTAATTTATTGGTATATTCCTGTTGCAAAAACGATATCTTATTGCAGCAGATAAAAGCACTTGCTTGTCAATTCAAAGGTTGCTGTTTCCCCACTCGACAATTGTTGAACTCAAAAAAATTTCTAATTGATGACTATAGTCTAAAAACTACGACGTCAGTCAAAAAGAAACAATAACAATAAAATAAACGAGACGGATCGATTTTGAAGGCAAAACTCTGGTGTGGCATGGAATAATGATTAGTCATCAATATCATCAATCCCAGAATACCATCCACTCTCCATCCTACTAACATTATAGACAACATTCCTCGTGCTTCTGTATTAACTCATAATACGTCCTACTATGTCCAGTGCTCACTTTTGGCTGCCAGCTTCCACTGGTTCGACTACCTCTGCTTCTAATGTCTGCGGTTGAGCCCCATGATCCTGAAACTCACCCGCCGCGGACCACTTGCCGGAAAGTGCCATGCCCATCATCTCATATATCTTACCACCAAGCTGGGCCGGATTTTCAGGCTGCATCGACAACAGAGAGTAAGGTGGTTCAGTTCTTGCTATTGTATTTGAAAGTGAAACAAATCAGGGCAGTTGCCTTATTGGAAGTTAAAAGTTCGGTAATGTCACTTTTGCGACAGCGCCAAAACYTTGCAGCCGATATCAGCTGAAGGACAGATTTGTTTCCAAAAACGCAATCATACAAGTTATCCTATATTGCAATACAATACTGATATAGAGAACACATGGGAGTTTACCGTAAATCCACTAGAAACTAAAGCTGCATCATACAGAAGATCAATAGCTCTCAAAGCATCTTCATCGTTGGGGTTACTCTTGTATGCAGCCTGTGGATATTTTTACATGATATGTCAATTAACAGAATTGGCAGAAGAAAGTACAGATTTACTTATTCTCTTACTTACATCCAGATTTTTTATAATTGGGTGCTCAGCGTTGATTTCAAACACCCTTCTACCTCTCATGTACTCCAAACTTGAGGTGTCACCAACAGTTTGTGACTTCATCAACCTTATAAAAGAAAATGAATCAGGCGCAACATGTTAAATAGTGTATATAACATTTAGTTCAACATGAGAGACACTAGCTCACCTCTCCATATTCGCAGACCAACCAAACTTCCCAGCGACAAGAACACATGGTGAAGAACTTAGCCGACTTGATATCTGAACGTTGGCAACTTTATCGCCCAAGCGTTTCTTAATCCAATCACAAGTTTGGGCAAACTCCTGTTTCATCTCCTTCTCTTTCTCTTCATTCTTATCACCTGACAACATATAATAATATAATCATTATTTCGCCTTTTTGCCTTTTCACAAAGTAAACCAATAGTGAAGGCAAGGTCCACGTGGTACATGCATATTTTTTTCACAATGAGTCATCCTATAATTCTGGAAACTAACTGAACCGAACCCTGAAATTGTTTTATCTGAAGTCCATGTATTCAATACAGTCAACTACTAGTGCGGATCCAAACAATTTTATAGAGGGAATCAGAAAGAAGTTGTGCTTGAATAAACGAAAAAACAAAAGGAGAATTTTTAAAATAAAAAAGATAGTCCTAATAAGAGTTTAAAGACATAAACTTGAGATAGTTCAAGTAACTAACCTAAATCCAGATCTTCCTTGCTAATGTCAACAAAGTTTTTCTCTTTGTATGATTTCAAGTTCTGGATGGCAACTTCATCAATTGGATCAACTAAATATAAGACCTGCGACAGCGAAAAATCAACAAACTGAATAAAAACATGGAATGGGAAAACGTAGTGAGCCATTAGCTGCAACTTGGAAATAGAAAAATGACATGAATGCTCGGAAAAAACTCAGAGAACAAAAATGAAGCAAAGTTGAGATCGTACTTCAAGGTCCTTCTGAAGAATTCTCTCAAGGAAAGGAGTATTCTTAGCACTAGTCACACTGTCAGCAGCAATATAATAGATATCCTTCTGATCTGGTTTCATGTTTTCGACATACTCGTCCAGACTAATCATCTCTTCTTCACTTTGAGAAGAGAAAAATCGAAGCAGCGGGGCAATACGTTTATGATTCTCACGGTCCTCGATGCAACCCAATTTCATATATTTTCCAAAATTATCCCAAAACTTCTCGTAATCCTGCCAAATAAAACAAACCAGACAATAAAGAACGTGACTTTATTTAATAAGAAAGCTGAAAATTGTAAGTATAGAAAGTAAAATCTTCCTAGTCAGCTGACTGCAGATGCAGTGAACAAAGACTGCCTTGCTCATATTAGAAAGCTAAGCATTTCATTTAGTGGTCTACTACCGATAACTTCATATCTTACATATTAACATTCATCATGCCTTGGTTTTAGTGAGAGCAGAGAAAGAGTTCATAGGAAAGTAGATGCAAAACAAAAAGGATTTGTCCTAGATGAAGAAAAACTTTATATGTGCTAAAAGTGTGGAAGGCACTAGATATCATTAATAATCTTCCCTCTGTCCTATGCTATAATTTCATTCAGTGGTGCATTCAAGTTCATTAAGATATCATTTTTATATTTGACAAAGACGGGATCAAAGAACCATATAAGAAATCGACAGCATACTTCTCTATTCTCACTCATGGATATTCCAAGAATCATGTCGAAGGCTTTCCTGACTAATCGCTTCCTCATGATTCGTACCTGTAAATAATACCATAATGAATTTCATTATATTACTCAGAAGATAAGATAGAAAGAAAAATATTTCAAGACGAATGAATACTTCAAAAACTTACTATGCGACTCTCTTGAAGGATTTCACGGGAGACATTAAGAGGAAGGTCATGTGAGTCCACCACACCTTTGACAAAGCTTAAATATCGAGGAAACTAAAAGGCCAAAATCAATTTAAATCATTAGGCATTATTACCAGTGAAAACTATCATTTAAAGCATAAGAAGAATTTTCATTTAGGTAAATATTTACCAATTCTCCATCAAAATCATCTGAAATAAACACCCTTTTCACGTAAAGCCTAATATTTTTAGTCTTGGGATTGACAAGGTCATCCTTCCCCATGGGAGAAACAGCTGGAACATAAAGTATTGACCTGAATTCTACTTCACCCTGCATATTCAGTCGACATGAAAATGAAATAGGGACTAGAAAGCATTTACAGAAAATAATCACAATTTTCTTTATTAACAACATTTCATGCGCATGAAGCACTCCTAGTACTTCCAAATTACAGTTTTCAAAAATGTGAACTCACCTACTAGCACTACATACAAAATTAACCATGTTCACAGTTACCAAGGGAAAAGTTAAATGAACTTGGCCATCCCTCGTTAGCACTCCATGCTACAGCAGGAAAATCAGACTTATATAGTGATAGAGATAGTATTCACTGAATGTATTCTTCCCAGTGACCGTAATCTAATAACCTCGACATGGAAATAGGTAAACAAATGCCACCAAGGAGTTCAAAAACTATTGCGGTTTAAATGGAGGATGAACTTTTTTTTTTGATAAATTAGTTAACGATTGTTTAACCTTTCCATCATCTAAGAAACACATTTTGTTGATTCATTTTAAATAGAAGAAATCAATTGACTGGATGTTAATCCTCTTTCTCACAGGATTTCAAGAAAACAAAGAGGTATTAGATATGCACGATTGTTCGTTAGGTATACCTCTGTTGTAAAATGAGATGATGCCAGTGGATCTAAGTATTCATTGAAAGTTTTTTTGTAGAACTCATTGTATTCCTCCGTGGAGACTTCCTTCGGGTTACGAAGCTGCATATACATATAGGTGTAGCACCCCTTCTTTGGTTAGAAGTGACAACAATTTAACAACAAAACTGGAAAACTAAAGGGGTTGTGAGCTAACCCATATTGGTTGAGTCTCATTAGTGAGTTCCCAGTCCCAGTACTTCTCCACAACAGTCTTTGTTTTCTTCTTCTTCTGCATAGCAAAATCATTTATTAGATTTCAATTCATAGATTCCACCGTGTAAATTTCCATGCCATAGTTTCTGTATAAAATGTTGGAGAAGTGAGGATGGAAGAAGAAGAAGATTACCTCAGTTTTTCCATCTTGTTCATCCTTATTAGCTTCAGTTGGATCCTCGTCAACTTCTACCTAGAAGGTTGGAAGAAGAATACAATTCCCACGATGATTAAGTTAAACTTGACAAAGAGTCTAGAAATTAAGAGGGCACAAAAAATTTAATCATACCTCTTTAGTGAAACCCTTCTCCTGCCATGTGTATATTGGGAATGAAACAAACTGTGAATAGTTTTTCACAAGCCTTTGAATACGCTCCGGATGAGCAAAACCTTTGTCATCACGCTGAAAACGGCAACAAAATAAAGTGAAAAATTAGATCAGTGAGTGAAACAAAGAATATAATGAATATATCTAAACCGACCTTTAAATACAATGTAAGGCAAGTTCCTCTCGGAAGTTGTTTCTCAGGATCCGTTTCTTCCCTAATAGTATAGGAGCTAGCATTTGCCTCACTTTCCCACACATACTGCTTGTCAGATTTGGGGCTCTTTGTCGACACAACCACCTTCAAAAATTAAGAGATGTTTAACATTCCTATAACAACTAGTTTTACCATAAAATTATGTAACAATTCTAAGAAAGTGACCTACCCGATCAGCAACCAGGAATGCAGAATAAAATCCAACACCAAATTGACCTATTAAATTATTGTCCCCACCAGCATCTTTGCTGTCCTGTTAAATAAAACAAATTATATCTAAGCATAAAGCATGCTAAATAGCAATAACTGAGCCATCACTTTATAATGTTCTGACCTTCAGCGCTTTCAAGAACTTGGCAGTTCCACTCTGGGCAATAGTTCCAAGACAGTCAACAAGTTCTTGCCTATTCATACCTATGCCAGTATCACTGCATAGAGATAGAAAACAGGTTGCAGATGTTGCTAAGTTATCAGAGTAATATCAGTATAATAACTGTGGGGGAGAACATAATCCTTACGTTATACTTATAATCCCATTATCTTTATCAGATTGGATACGTATGTCAAACTCAACTGCATCCTTCAAAAGTTCAGGATCTGTAACACTCAGAAACCGCAGCTTATCCAGAGCATCACTAGCATTGCTGTGAAGGTTGAAGAGGCAGAAATCATTATTCGATTTAAGTATCTAAAGGTAAGTTTTCAGAAAAGCAACAAGCCAAATTTGGACTATGCAGATTCTCACTGTGCCCACACAATTATACACGCCAAAGAAATACAGTATCACAAAAATTGATAACATTTAACATAGAGGAACAAAGACTTAATCATAAAGCAAAATCAATGTCTAAGCATCAATGTTGTAAAAATGACTCCCATTTTGTCCCAGTCTATGGTTTACCCTAGTAACATCAACATGAAATAGGTGCCTAATTTCATTCACTTCCAATGTCCTAAAGTACTTGCAAAAATTGAGCCATTGAAGTTGTGATTGAAGGTAATAGACTGCCTAATTTGAGGATTTTTTTTTTTAATATATGTGCATGTACGGGTCAGTGCACACAACTCGACTTATCTCACATAACTTTCTAACTCTAATACATTTGGTTGCCAAGGTAACTCATAGGATATTAAATAATAGGTGGATGGCCACCATGATTTGAATCTTTTCCCTCTAAGTCCTTTAATATTTACGAATGAGAGTGACTCTAAGCCGTTTAATATTTACATTGGCCCTTATTGAGCATCAGATCAAGGTCGACTAATTTGAGGATGATAGATACAAGAAAAACAGTAAGGTGCCAATATAGCAAACTACTGCCAAGCTTTAAAATTTAGGGGCACGGGTACAGTATAGGAACCCACAGAACTGAACCGGGTGTACAAAATTTCCACTAAAAAAGATAGAGAAGATTAAAAAATGAAAAATAGAAAAGGAGTAACGTCCACTGTATTCATCCATTGGAAAGACACAAACTTACGCGCACCATAAGTCCATTAAATAATAACTAGGTTCTGACTAGAATCAATCGGGTCAATTACCAGCCTTACCCGCACAACTGAATGAATATTTCTGTGTAGAGCATCACTAAATGACTCCAATCCAAACTGAAAACATAAGAATCATAAAGCAATCACAAAATACCTAATAAGCTCACGAAGAAAAACCTCTTTGTTGCTGTACAAGCTGTTGACAATGAGGTCCATGAGACGACTCACCTGCCATGAAAAATAAAACCCCAAATATATAAGGTAATCGGTAAATATAAGCTGAAAGATTCAAATTCCAAATTAGTATTATAGTTTCTAACTCCAAGGAACATGCCTCTGCTTGATACTCGTACTTCTCTACTGGAGGAGTAGCTGACGCATCAGATGCTGTCGCAGTTGACTCAAATCGGTGGGTCAAGAAAAGAGCATGTTTCAAGTTCAATTGAGTGGAAGACTTCGCTGCATCCAAGTGTCCAACTCTTAACAATGAGTACCGTCTGACTTTACCATCACTCTCGCCCACCTGAAAGTTGTCGAGAACGTGTGATCATAATCCCATATTACATAAAATGACAATCAAGCAGAATAGCTCGGCACCAAAACAGAGAAGCAGTAGAATGAGAATTTTTCCATCTGCTAAATGTCTGATAGACCTATTTGCCGTGAACAGTGAGCATAAAAAGAATTTTATGCATCAAACATTAACAACCCAACAAAAAATATAACATATCAATAAATAGAACAATCACCAAGAAATATTAACCCATTTACTGATTAAAACGGGGCCGATCATAGATTCTTCATCAATATCAAAATATATCCATAGAACTAACGAAAACCAAAGAGCGAAACATTTCAACCAATCTCACATAAATAATCAACCATCGAAGACCACGGGAAAGGGGGGGAGGGGGAAATATTCCAATTAATGTCTCGTTTCAGAACACTCCCACACAGAAATGCTCGATCTTCCAATATTGAATAAAAATCAAGTCCGGAGCATCAAATCACAACTAAAAGGACACGGAATAAATGTTTCATGTTTGGAAGAATGGAAGCAGACCGAATTGGGAAGGATTGAGGCATGGGTGGCCGGAGCCACGGCGGCGGCAGCATTACGGTGGTGGCAGGCTCCACCGGTGCGGAGGATAGCAGAGACAGAGCGCCTGGAGAGCTTGTGCATAGTGTGGAAGCTCAACTGAAGTAGCAGAACGGATTAAGATGAAGAGAAAGCGTTGAGAGCACGGACACAGAGACTCGCACAACGGAAGATGGTAGTGGCAGGGCTTTAGTAGGGTTTTTGAGAGAAATTTGGTCGACACTGGAGAAGGTTCTGGAGGAGATGAGGGTACTTATGTATTTTCACAAAAATAATATGCTGATGTAATAATAGTAGTTCGTTCATCGCAGTTTTCTTTTTCCTCTGTTTTTTTCCCCTCTTAAATTAGTATGGTTGAGATTTTAGAACAGAATAGATCCTTGAAAATTCTCTAAAATTTCCTAAATTTTAAATATTTTTAATTATGTAAGGTGATGTTTTTTTTCTTAAGTTCATTCGATGCTCTAAATCATACTACCGACAAAGTATAGTGTTCTTTAGTAGGTATTTTATCTCCATAAAATAAATAAATAAATAAATAAAGAGACGTTCCTATCTAAAAAAAGACACAAATAAATAAAAAGACATTTTTTATTTACCATTTTAATTTAGCTATTAATATAATTTTCTTAAGATTTGAAATAAACTTTTGGGCTTAATAGCTATCAGAACAGGGCTAAAGTGTTGGCTAGGCCCATCAGAGTACTGTGGGCTTTTGAAGTGGTATTCTGTTTTGAAATTTCCAGAATTCTTTGGTTAAATTACCTTTATGCCCTCGATTCCTTTCCTAATTCCCAGTAATAACTTCTAAAAAGATAAAATACACCTGTTGAGCGGTGTTACACTTGACTTCATCATTTAGGTTCTTTGTTTGAAAACCAACACTAAAGTCAGGTATAATTATTAACTTACTGGTTATAATTTGAAAAATTCAATTCATTTTTTTAGTTAAATTTGTGTAGATTAGATTGGCCGTATAAATTTTGGACGCTACAACCACTCTAATTTTGACGACATTTTTTAAAGAAAAAATATCTCTTTTATCTTCTTTTCTATATTACTATCTCATATTTGGATAAAAAAAAAACATATTAGAAGTCAACAATTGGTAGTCTATGTTAGTATTATTCTTTAATGTATATAATTTGAAAAGTTTTAATTGGATCAAGATTGTCAAAATCTTTATCTTAATACATGATACATTTTCATTTTTGTTTAGTTCTAATGACATGTGGGGTCTCTTGTATAAAAAAAAATGAGACATATGGGCGGGTRTCCAAATCTCCAATCCTTTAGTAGATGATATACAGTTAACCAATAAAATTATATTCATATTGTCACACATTTTCAATTCATGTGACACTTGATTGATATTTTGTTTATTACATTCCTAAAGTTGGGTAAAAAGAGGATTTTATAGATCATTTATAAATTTTACAAAAAAGGAAAAAAGACAAAAACTAAGTTTAAATTTTCAAAACCATAAAGATTAAATTAAAACCTGTAAAATTTTTGAGTTGTAATAGAAGCTATTTCGAAGTATATGGACTAAATTGGTAATTTAAACGATAACATTTTTTTCTTGAATAAATATTTTATTTGTGTTTACTGAGGAATAGGTAACGACTGCCCACCCTCGTGACGTTCTTGAAAGCTCTGTACTTGGCCCACGAAGTCCACGACTTCGGAGCCAACCATGTCCACATTATAATTCCCTCCATTGAAAAAAAAAAATCACAATTTCATTTGCTTAGGCAAAACCCATTTTAATTTTAATTTAAAAGAAAACAAAGTCACGTGTATAAAATCGAAAATAGGAGCCACGAATGTCGAATCTTGATAATTTCCCAAAATACAGAGCGCGACAATTTTATTTACCCTTAAATCTGGGGTTCAATCTTTATGTAAAGTAAATTACGTTATAAACAAAAAGCCCAAGCCCATTGATTGATGAAATGTGGTCCATGATTTCCATTATTATTATTATTTATTATGATAATTAAAAACGTATGCGACGGTCGTGGACACGTGCTGCACATGCACCTTTCATCCTAGCCAATTCATCGGTGCCCGGTGGCGGTCCGGTTAAACGCCGGCACTGCCACCGGCGACTTCCGCTCCTCTTCCTCCACCGTCAAGATCTTCCCGCTCACCCGGAATTCTCATCCAACGGTCCCCATTCCCCGCTCCAACTGTGGCTGCTTTCAAGGGATCAAAAGAAAAGTAATTTATTTGCCACGTGTCGTGGACCCCACATGCACCTCTATCGCTGACACGCATCCATATATGATTTATTTCCTTATTTAAATATAATCTCCCCACGTAATCAATATTATTTCTTTTTGATCCACAGTCTCTTTCTTCTGATCCACAATCTGATAATTAATAAATAAATAACATTAAACATAAACCCAATCATTTCTTTATTATTATAGTCCAACAATTCATTTTCCTCAAATTTTAAAGAAAGAAAATGTTAGAAGCCAAATTGTCATTTCATATATATTATTATTGAGATTCGAATATTCTATATTAAACAATATTTCAGAATTTGAGTTGTCAAAACATTATTTTTCACACAGCACATCTACAGACGTTTCATAGAATGGAATCAAGTAATTAATTATTAGTTTATAATTTTTTTAAAAAAAGTTACTAATGGCATGAATGGGAAATTATTGAACATGATTTTATTAGGTTTGGTTTCTTTAAACTTGAGGTGACATGATGACAGTGAAATATGTTTTTTTTTTAAATAATTTAGTTAGACGAGGAAACAGTATTTGTCAATAATTATTTATGATCCATGGAGTGAAAAAAGAAAAAAGAAGTATTAAAGAAATAATAAAAAAGAAAAGAATAATAGTCAACGTGAGTGAGAGTAAGAAAAATGCGTGTGGTGCATGGGAGGGGAGAAGCGCGTGGCAATGGAGTTACAGAGACAGTAAGGCAAAGCATACAACTGAGAGGCGCATGGAATTGAAAGAGAGAGAGAGAAAGAGGAGAGAGAGAGGCATTGGGCATCATCAGATGATCAAAAACCCACTCTCTACGCTGTTTGAACTTCATCTCTCACCGATTTCGCTGTTCCTCCTCCCGTGCGGCGTTTCAGTTCTGAATCAAATGTAGAGAACTTTTGTGACCTAGTTTTTTACTGAAGAATAAGAAGAAGAAGAAGAAGCGGTGGAGGAAGAAGATTCAACTTCTCTCTGGTAATCTTCAATTTACTTTTGTATATATGTATATATTTTTTTTTGTTCTTCTTCCTCCATTTTGGATTTCTGGAGAGGGAATTTGGTCTCTGGAATCTGGTTTTTGTTTTTGAATTTGTGATGAAATTTTTGCTGCTGTTGGATTATTCTTTGCTTATTGAATTTAGGTAATTTTAGATTCGGGAGGACCTGACAGGGAGATGAACAAGGAACAGCGACCGGAACCTCTTGATTTCTTCATTTGGACTGTTGAGGTAGCTCCGAATTCTTTCTCACCTGATTCGCTGTTCTCTGATTTTGGATCTTTTGTGCAAAGATCTTGAACTAAATCCTTTATTGTCTGGATTCCAACTTGGAAAATCTAAACGGTTACGTATTCGGAGTATTGCTCTGGAAGTTTGAAATTGATGGCTGTTATAACTTTTCCATTTGTTGATTATTCAAGTATTTGATCTCATTCTTCTTCTGTTTTTTTTCCCATTCTCTTTTGTTTTTTGTTTTTTGTTTTGTGTGTGTGTGTGTGTGTGTGTGTGTGTGTGTGTGTGTGTGTGTTTTATTACTGATAAGGTGTGGTGACTGAATCAATGGGGTTGAGTTATTATGTAATTTACCCAAATGTGTTTGTTAAGAATACGATGTCAGTGATTTGTTAGCCACTGGAAATCTCTCGATATAATTGTAAATGATGAAATGGAAGAAATGAGTTTATTATCAGTGATTTATATAGGAGCTTGATTCTCAAATATTACTCCCCAAAATCCATAAATAAATGCAAAGATCTGTTTATTGCATTGTTTCGTGTTTCTTCCTTTTTGGCTTTTCCTTGTCATAATTTCACCCATGGTGTCTTTTATTTTTCTCTTTCTAGTTTTGAACTTAATAGTTAGCTTGAGCTCCCCTAAATTTGCTTCTCGGAAGAATGTTTTAATATAAGAAGTTGTATTTGATGGAACCAAAGAAATCATATCACAATGTGTAAATGTCTCTATGTTCTCCGTTACTTGCATGCTTTTGGATGTCAGGCATAGTTTTGATTTGTAAAGATATCACTTCAAAATGCACCCTGTCCTTTTAAGTTGGAGTGTTCATGTGAGTCACTGCTTAGCTTGATATTTTTGTGATATTTTGGAACTTTATCTTGGCTGATTGTTTGTGTTCAGATAGATACACTGAATAGTGTGCACGTACGGTTCTTATACTTGGTAGGAGATGTTTTTACATGGCAAGCCTGATAAGCTATTTTTTAACATCTGGGCTACACATCATATCTCATCTCTCTGGCTAAAAAGTTTAACATTAATTTAGTAAAACTTGCTTAATAATATGCCTCCTACATTCCAATACATTTTTTTTTATCAGGATGTTGGTTTGTGGTTGGAAGAGATAAATCTTGGAAGCTATCGTCAGATCTTTAAAGAAAATGGGGTCAATGGGGAGTATCTTGAAGGCATGTCCATGTTCACAACTGAGCAGATTCTAAGGTTTATTAGACGATGCCACATGAAATGGGGGGACTTCATCACACTATGCAAGGAACTCCGACGAATTAAAGGTCTGTGTGTGATGCAACCTTTCCCTCTCTTTTTGATTCATTGGAAAATAATTTTCAGGGTTGTCTTCTTGCTGCAATTGTCTATCCCTGAATTTTTCCGAAATACCTAAACAAAATTTGTAATTAATTAAATTTATCATGCTAAAAAAGATTAACTCACCATAGCCAAATTAAAAGCGTGCGCATTGGCATGTTTTAGAATGGAGTTAGAGTAAGCCTTTTTCGAGAACCTTCTTCTATGACTCCTGCCTTTTCCTTTTCTTCTATTTTAATTGTAGCACTTTTAGAGAAAACGATAAACTACTTTAAAGTTCCTTTGAGTATTTTTAGAATTCTCTAAATCACTTTTTAACATTGTTCACCATTTCAAAAGTCATACCAAACCTACCCTAACTATGTGTACGTTTGCAGTCAACATTAAGATCATGCTGTTTATTCTTTTAAGTTGTGGTACTTCCAGTGGCTTGCTTGAAAGGGGAGCAAAAGGTACGTCGGCCGTGGTGGGCACCATCGTGCCTCTCTATGGTGTTTCTCAAGGTGGCGAAGCGTAACAGACAATCTCGAGTTGTTTCCTTGAAGCTGGAGCCATAAAAGCGAGATCATCTTATTTGTTACGCCATCATGTATTTCCTTTTCTGCGTGGAGAATATAAAGGTAGGGAAGAAACATATTAGTTTATCCTTTTCTAAAAGAAATTTAATCAGTCAATATTACCCTTTTTTTCCTTCTTTGTTTAGAACTATGTTTATATATACAAGGTTTATGTGTTCAGTATGACAATCCGCTTGAGGAAAAACAATGAAGCAACCAAGATCTTGTTGCAAAATTATACAAGTTTTTGCTATATTTTGACTCTTAATTCCTCGAACACCTATTAGCTTTCAACACTCTGTTTCATGCTTTCACAATCAAAACTTCCTTCAATTCTCTCCCCCAATCCCTTTGATAGTTTAGGACAGTGACCACAGTCCTCTTTTTTGAGGCTTGTTAGTTATTAGGGGGATTTTTATAATGGTATAGGAGAATGGCAGATGCTTTAGCTTACATAGGACACTACTTATTGTTTGTACATTGAATTAATATGTGGAAAGGATACATTTAATATCTCTGGCACTTGCATCGGGGTGAGTCTGGACAGTCCCCATTTTCCACCCTTAGACAAACCCACATGGAAGACAAACCACATAATTTGATCATCTTCTTCCAAGAAAGGTAGGAGATAGAAACTTTCCATTAAAAGCCTGATCACAAGTGAATAAGACATCAAATTCAAGAACTCATCTTTCTCTTCCAACTCTTTTATTTCCCCTTGTGCCTCTGGTTTCAGGTGAACTTTAATTTCCTGCATGATCTGAAAGGTTGGTGATTCATTTGCTATGGAAGTTGCTATTATTATTAGATTCCGTTCCAATCATCACTTTTTCTGGTGATTGAACTCATTGAAAGGGCATCTATTCACAAATAATAGACAACCCACATGGTCAAGTTAGCTAATAGACAAGCCATGTAATAAAGAAAATTGGAGCAGGTGAAGAACCGACCAAATATGAACATGTGGCCCCTCTATTAGAGTCCATTCAAGTACTTCTCTTACCAAATCCCTCTCGAGTAGAAAGAGAATGAATGAGTAGTTACAAGAACAACCATCCCTCTAGTGTTTGTCATTGCTTCACTCTGAATGTTACATGTGAACGGTAAGATGTCGAATGGTGCGTCTCGTGTTTGATAACATTTTTATGGTACCTTGTCGGTTCATTTTGATTCGATTTTTGGCTACTTAAGTTGCTCAAACGGAGGATAAGATCGACGAGTGGATGCAATTCCATTCTGCATTGATCTTCAACAACGAGGCCTTTTTGCTATTACTATGGAGGCACGATTAGTTGACATTAACAAATCAAAATTCATACGAAATTTATTTGGTATTCATACAAAAGTGATTTGGGTTTTTCCATTTA
>NW_019104503.1:995966-1024729 GCF_001995035.1 Momordica charantia
GTGGGTAATTTGTCGTAGAAAGAAAAATTCAAAGACAAGTAAGTTAGTGTATACTTGAAATTATTGTTTATTAAAGATGCATGAGTTGATTGGCTTGGGATGGGTTAAGAGAATTTTTTTGATATATCTATACTCAATTGATCGTGGTTAGGTGATAAAATTAATGCAACTTGACTAATAATTGAGTTGGCTTGGTTTAGGTTGTTTAGGGTATGTTTTTGTTGGTGATATGTAAACAGAAATCTGAAACAACGAAATTTTTTAGTATTTTCAGATATGTGATAGGTAGCAGATTTAAAAATTAAATATCAATTTATAATATATTTGTAAATTAGCGGTAGTTACACTCAACTCTATTCCCTCAGTTTTTCTAAATTCAAGCATCCTAAACTAGCATTAAATACGTGTTTTCTAAAGTTAAATCTTTCTAAACTTTTCATCTTAGGGTTAAAATTTTCACGTTTAAGATGTGAAATTTTCACTTGCCTCAACAAGGTTTTAAAGTTAAATGAATTTGAAAGAGGTGTCTGTATACACAGATGATTATATTATAAGTAAAAGAGGCTTTCAAACTAATTGTTAAAATTGATGTTAGTTTAATTCAAACCAAAATTAACTTAAGACAGTTTATGAACCAACATAATTTATAGGCGTGTGACTTATTTGAATTCAAAATAACTTTAAAATGCTAATTGCCTCGTCTAATGGAAGATTTTGATTTAGCTGATCGAGTTTTTTGAGTTACTAAAGTTGTTTGGGAGAGCAAATTAAGAAAAAAAATAATACATAACAACTTTAAATAGTTGTAATGTTGTTCTTGTTCTAAAAAATTATAAATAAATAAAAAAGAAGAAGAAGAAAAGATTTGAACTTACTTCCAAAACAGCCATACATTAAAACTAGGTGTTTATATTACGTTGATTTGAAAAATTACAAATATTTGAAATGTTTATTTCAATTTCAATAAGTTATAAAATCACTTGAGATTTCTCTATGTATACCTATTTCGTAGATGATATCTATTTTGTTTTTATGCCTAAACTCAAGAATCAATATGTTCTGTTATGATTTTAATATCATTAATTAAAAATTGATTCATTGAACCTGGTTGTATAATTTCGAGACCTTTATTACCAACTTTGCTGTCCAATTTAGATCTGAAAATCAACTTTTTATGCAATAATCAAATTACGTGGACAATTTAACTCATGAAGCAAGTTGTATTGTTGTGTTTGGTTCTATAGTTCAATGAATTGAATAGACTAATGTTAATTAGGTAGATTTGTTACTTTATGAGAAACAGACCCAATCCTTCTATTCTTAATTTTATCCATTTATTACCTCATCTCACTAATTAAATAGCTTCTTTATTCTTAATTTACTTATTTCCATGAAATGGTGATTTAATTAAACTATACTATAATGTATAATCCTCATTTTTCTTATGGGTCATAATCATAATCATGTAAACTATAATGAAATGTCAGTTCAATGGAAAAAATATTATAGTGAAGTCAATGACAACTATAACACAACTGCATTCCAACAAAGAGGAAAATAAATCATACGTTACAATCTACGTTAATCAAGTTAAATAATCAAATTATATGAGATTGGTAATGAAAAGTTCCAAGTAGAAATACCTAAGGTATCTATTTTCCTCCTCCAACCATGCCATGTCTTCTTCAACTTCAGCACCTTAACCCAGATGTCAAGTTCTCCAGCTGAACAGAACCAGTAATACCGTGGCGATCTGGATCTTCATAAGAGCGTTCTTCATGTCGTTACCGAACTAATCTGCTATAAAGTTGACAGAAAGTCTTCGGAGCAGAGTAAGTTACAAGAACAGGCAGGCACTGGCTACTTGCAGCTTTAGAGCATCTGTTTCAGCCTAGAGGAAGGGAGATGGAGACAAAAAATGATATTGACAAACGAATACATCTTAATTGCTTAACTCATTTTGCAGAAAGCGGACAACATAAAGCCTTTTTATTACAACGCTCACACTTGGAAGAGAGACTGGACCATGGAACAAGAGTGTCTCGTCGTTCCCTGGCCAACGTCGACAAACCAGAAACCAACGGGACAAAGTTCCTCAGGACAAACCATCAATCATGTCACCATTGAGAGCCAGTCCAATTGCATTGTACAAGACTCAGTTATGCAATAAGATTAGGAGGCAATCGCATCGGAGATCTACAAACAAGCACCTTCTCAAACCATAATCAAAAACCATTTGTTGAAGAAGCATTCCCTGAGTTTGTAGCATCCATAGATCCATTACTGGTTTTGCTAATGATTCCCTTACCAAAGTATTGGGCAATCACAGAAAACCCGTCTTTTGAACTCTTCACTTGCTGGAAGAACTGGTCCTGATCCTTATTCTGCTCCAAGCTTCTCTTCATATCTAGAACTTTTCTGTAATCTGGAGCACACTCTGGACATTCTTTTTCATTATCCCCCAAGCAACGCTGATGGAATGAATGCATACACATGAAGTGAACAGCTGGAAGATCAAGGGTGAACGTGCATGCAGTGCACTTGCTAAGCTGAAAAATTCTAGCATTTGTCCTAAGATCTTCAATTTCTTTTCTCATTTCTAATGTGTCTTCCTGCAAAATCCAAATACAACTAATGAACTTTTTTCTAACGAAAGGGCATACAGTTAAGACTGTTGGATTGTAATTGATTAAACGCTGCATATCTTTTAAAATCAAATCCATTAATTGGAAGAAGAAAATAGATGGAAAAAAGAATATGTGCACCGATGTCCCCAAGTTCTTACTCTAGCCATGATATATAGTAAAAATGAGAAAGCTTCAAGAACTCTGTAAATGTACTCATATTATAAACATATTTGTAGTTGGACCATGCGAGGCTTTCAAATTTTGTTCCCTGATCAATCAGTACAATCAGCAGCCTTCGGCTTAGGGAGCTATCTTCTCTTCTTGTCATCATCTTCTTTCATTTACATGWTTTTATTTTTAAGTGCTTCAATATTTAATATCATCCCGTTACACAATTCAACAGATTTGAGCCTTTATCGATCAGAAAGTTGAAAATTTTAATTTCCTGTAGTCTTGTTTCTGATTTTATTTAGCACAAGAAAATCAATTTTCACATTCTTTTCATTCATTCAACCACCTTGAGTACTCAATTTCTTACTTCAATAAGATGTAGAAGTCATTTCATCAAGCATTCGAGGAAAGCTTTAAAAAAGGGATCACATGAATATATTTTGCCAAGAAAAAGCAGGAACTACTAACCTGATACTTTTCAATTGCCCGCCTGTCCTCTTCAATCATCTTGGATTCCTGTTCAAGCTTTCTTGCAATATAGTCCTTGATGACAGAAAGTGTGAGGCATGAATTTCTTGAGAGCGTCTGGATAACCATAATAGGAGGCAAGATATCATCCCTTTCAATATAGGTCAAAACTTCCTTCACTTCTTTGGAACAATCTTCCCCAAGTTCACCAAAGTACTTCAGTAAATCTGCCCATAGAGAAGGGTCACCTCCCTTCCCTGAATCGCCCAATCTTTTACAGCAAGCAATCAAACCCTCATGGTCGTGAGTTTGCATATAGCAAGCTATAACCTCCTTGTAGAGTTTCATTTTTTCATATAAATACATAAGTCCTTCCCTGAATGCATTCATTTCACAGAGAATGATAACAAGGTCAACATCATAGAGAGGGTTTTCCTGTTCTGATGGCCATGCATTCTTTAACAGGCGTAATCCCTTCTCTTGCCTTTCAAGCCGTTCCTTATCCTTTACAGGGTCCTTATTCTCGAAGCTTACTTTTGTATTGGACTCAGCTGATATCAGTGTTGCTCCGGATCTTTCTACAAGACTAAGATTTATTCCATTGCTAGCTTGGGACATTGATGGAAAGTTTAAATCATTTGACAGGTACAATTCCAACAGTGTATTGTTGATTTCCACTTGAGCAGGTGAGTCCTTTACCTTATTTGTATACTTTTCAAGGAATTCCATAAGTGACTGTGGATGATGAATGAAAATGTTGAGAAAATCAATGGGAGATGGCAGCAAAGATAAATATGTGCCATTTGAGGCCCTTTCCTTTAACGTCTCACCGTCCTCCGTCCAAAGCTTCATGAGAATATCAATTGTCTCGCGTGGCTTGTGTTCTATTAGAATCTTCCCATACTCTTTAATTGTCACCCCTGCTTGACTAGGCTCAAGGCTGGCAATATACTGCAGGGCCTCATCATATCTTCCAAGGTCTTCAAGTAAGATCTTAAGGTACCATTCATGCTTTCTTTCCCTCCTAGCAACATACATGGCATGTTCATGGTAATTGGCAGCACGACAAACTTTTATTGCTGTCTCAACATCAAATTTATGCTCTCCAGCGCTATCCTCATTCTTAATAAATACATTCAGCTTTTCAACGTCTTTCAATTTGGTGTAGCAGTTTAGTAGAAGAGTGGTATGATCTTTAGAAGCCAGCCCTTTCTCATGCAAATTTTCCAAGTAATTAGTGAGGTTATAGATTCGTTGAGCATCAAGAAATTTTTGTATAACATAAGAGGGCTCAAGATGTCCAATAGTATGGATATACTGGGCCATAGCCTCATCATAATCTTGCTTGCTGTATAGATGGTCCCCATACTTTCTTAGCACTTCTGCAGTTGCAGCAGCATCGGCTTGTTGACTTTGAACAAGATTAATAGCTATGGTGTACAAATTCTTTTTAAATAGCATATCTAATTTGCTTTCCATATCCTTTTCTCCAATACATAGAGCTGATTGGTCGTCCATTATAAGTAAAATACTACCCCATTCACAAAGCATGTGAGAAACGTCTTTAACTACAAGACTATGGGCAATCAGACGATTCTTCAGGTCATAAATGTTGAAAGTGTTCTTTCCATTTCTCTGATCTGCAATAACACATAGAAGGTATCCGCGAAACCATCCTACAAGCTTTTTTTCTCCTTCAAAAGCCCAGCAAGGACCTCGTCCATCAACTTCATAAAAATAAACTGCCTCCGGACGACCAACTATCAACTCCTAATTACATAAAACATGGTAATAATGAGCATAACAATAGGACATTAATCAACGTAATGGCATGAAAAATAATATTTAAGAGATTAGAACTGCATACTGAGCGATCGCTCATTGTGACACCGTTCACACCACATCCAATGTGATCCAGAGTTTGCCCCTTTGGCGGTTGAGTCTGCAGGCTGAATAAACTCACTGAATCGGGAGTTACAGCAAATAACTGAAGAGCCTGACCATCCACTCTGAACCCGAGCCCAGTGATAGATGATTGATTCTTGTCTGAGATATCTACCTGAAGCTTGAAACGGTTAATGCGTTCACGTGCAATGTCCCCTTTGATGCAGTATATGCAACCATTATCCAGGCCAATGGCAATAAGTAGTATTGGCGGAGCCTCCTCTAGGACTAAAAATGACGTAATCTGCAGTAGTAAGCTCATACGTCTCACAATTCCATCATAATCAGGAAACTTACTTCCAATGAAACAAAAGATGAACATTTATGGTTCAAGATGTCAAGTCTATAAAGCAACTGGCCATGAAATAGGATGTTGGCTGAACAAAATGAAAACATGACGCTACCTTTGCCTCGGGAAATTGATTAGTAAATATCCTCAAGATTCCAATACACTCGGGACTTGTTGCACTTGAGCCCTCCGGCTCAATTTTATCAAGGTCAAAAACCTTCAAGCACATTGCAGTGTGTTGCGGAGCTATTTGCACATCTTCTCCAACAGTGACTAGAAAGTTCCGTTGCTAATTATCAATCAAAAGATATAAATGTAATTCATGTCAATGACTTATGATCCTCAGTTTAATCTCCAGGCACTTATAAATTATAATCATGACCATGTTAGAAAAAAGGGAAAAATAAATTTATAATTGTAATTCATAAAACAATAAACTCGAGCTGCTGGTCAAAGAGAGAATGGTAAAGTTCAAATATCAGTTCGAAGGTTGAGTAACAAGAATGGTTAATTGGGCATCAGTTTCAATCAAAGACATGCCGAAGCAGAAAAAAATCCAAATTCCTCCAAGGAAAGAAAGAAAAATACTCTTGACCTATTCAGCAAAGGAAATCCTAGCGCTTCCCACGGTTTCTTAGCGACGAAGCAGAATAAGCAAGAACCAACCTTGAGCTGTTGCAGAAAGGATACGGTAGAGGAATGAGCTTGAAATCCATAGCTGAACTTAAGCCCACGATCAAGTAGGTTAACGCTACCGTCATTGCATCCGATCACCACCTTCCCTCTGCCGCTCGAGCAACACTCGATCTTCTTTTCCCTGACCTCTTCCGGAATTGTGCATCTTCCAGCTAGTTTCTCTTCGAAGAACTCGAATTTCCTCCATTGATACATCTTCCCTGCCTCGTTTCACTTGCAATTCGGGTGATCAATGAAGTCCTCTCTAAGACATCAACGGAACAAACTATAAACAATTCACTTGAAGATCAGTGATATCAGAGCCCGAATCGAATTTCCTTCCCAATAATTTTTGCCTTTTCTTGTCGTCGTTAAGGCGCTCGCGCTCTTCTTCATCCCCCCTGTGATTCCCGAATTGACAACATTCCGCAAATTCGCCTTCCAGTTCCAGTTCTCCCACACGTCGCTCCCGGATTTTTCTAAGCTCTGTGGCCAATCAAGCCCAATTATATTCTATTTTGGGCCGATTGTCGATAAATGGGCCGGCTCGGAATCTAAATGGGCCAACCGTCGATGAATGGGCTGGCTTGGAAACAGAGTCAACTCAAATTATGGCTCGCAAAATGTTGATCGTCGATCCGGGGAATATTCAGAGATGACAACATATATAGCCATTTAAAATAAGTCATTTCAAAAATTGATCAAATAATTTTTAGTTTTGAAAATTGGCCAACGGAAAAATAGAAAAATACTAGAATATATTATTTATCTTTTTCTACTGGAGAATCATACATATATGAACCATTCAAATATTTTGAGAATCTTACCGCTATTTTTTAATAGAAAATCATTTTAGAAATGGAAATACCAATACTGAAGATGGAAACAAATACAATAACAATCATGATGAACAAATACAGTAACAAGCATGATGAACAAATACGGTGAACAAATGAACAAATATGATAAATAGATGTGAACACAAAATTTTTATTAAAAGGGAGTGGCGGAGGGTAAGGAAGAGAGAGGTCAACAGTATAAGTTTCTACCTTTGTCAACCACCTTTGTCAACCACCTTGTTGTTCCACCGTTGTATCCCTTGCTCCCTTCCTCAATTTCATCTACTCCATGTCCCACCTACAACTATGTCACTACTCCATAGTTGTCTCCCTTGCTTGATTCTGTCCATTCCCCACTCAATTGCGGTCCATTTCCGTTGTCTCCCTCGTGATGCCCTGAGAGAAAATATAGGAAAGAGAGATAATATAACAAGAAACGAGTATTATTTTGATTTGAAAATAATAATTAAATAGAAAGGGTAAAATGATCAAACTTAAATAGGTAAAACAGTTGGAAAAATCAGAATAGACATTTTTTATTAACAAAAATTATCTGACCATTTTTTAAAACCAAGTGATAAATAGAGACACTTACTATAAATTCTCGAATATTTATGATATTAGGTTCGGAGCGATGCTTACTATTTGGCCCTTGCTTGTGGAGTGACACCCCAACTAATGATGGTAGTGAGAAATTCGTTGACATTAAACTTAATTATTAAGGAATAATAGAATGTTATAACTCATGCTTACCATCAATCATTCTTACTAAACCAGTCAAATTTTAAAATAGTACCCCAATTTAAATTTGACAATATAGGATTAGAGCAAGTTAAGGCATACTCATTTTTAACCTAACAACAATTTTTAGGCATCAAAATGTCACAAAAGAATATCATCCCAAGCTAAGGAGAATCAAAGGAGGATATCTCTATCAATATCATTAGTAGTGGAAGATACCCCATCCCACATGTTGTACTAAAAAAAATATATATTAGTAAGGGAAGATACACGTCCCTAGTTTCATTGTTGGTACATATGAGAAGGCTACGTTAGTAATTGTGAAGTGTAATTTTAAATTTTCATGAAAGTTTCTACATTGTTTTAAAGTTTCTTTAGAATCGCCTATAAATAGAGATGTTCTCCATTATTTATAAGTGTCAAGTTCCAATTAAACAAAGTGCATATGCGTTCATTAGAAGAAATTTTCTCTTGAATTTCTTACTCTTCTCTTTTATTATCTGCTGCCTTATAAAAAGAAGGATGCTATGCATAAATTAAATTTCAAGATGGTTTTAAAACAATCTCACTATTTACTCTTAATCACGAGGATGTAGCTAGTTATAAAGTCAAATCCCACTTAAATTAAATTAATGTGAAGAATAATTATTTCCAGAGCCAACCTCAAATTCATCCACAAACCATGAACATGTAATATATGGTATAAGTATAGGTTTAATTTTTGAATGAGGTGGAGAAACATTATCGGAAACATCAAACTTTTACTACAAAATCCCAGACTTTCCCGAAATAGCATAATTGTATTGTAATGAAAGATTTGTACATTTTTTAAACTTTTTGGTATTCCAGCGAAAATTCTTTTTTAATACAATAAGTGGAAGATTATCATTCTTAAAATGATAATATATATTTTATTAACCGACGGTTAAAATTCAAACTTTTTGAACCTATTTAGTAAAATTTTGTTTGGTTAGTTTATTTTTAAAATAATATTTTGACTGTATCTACATTTTGTAAACCATAAACGAAAAATATTAAAATTATTGATAGAAAACATATAATACACCTTTATCTATTTTTATTAAATTTCATATTTTTAAAATTTCCAATCAGTTGATACCTGAGTTTCTGACAAAAAAAGAAAGAAAAAATAAAAAGTGAACCAATCCGTTTCCTCCTAAGCACAGGCGGGATATGTAAATACAATTAAAGATTGGTATATCCAGAAATAGAATGAAGAAGAAGGACGGGTTGTAATGGCCGTTGGATTGGAACAGAAGAAACAATAATCAAACGTTGGATTATGATGGTCAAAGCATATGGAAATTGAAATGAGATGAATGTGCTGGCAGATAACGATGGGATGTCTAGATTTAATCACCATTAATTTCTTGATTAAATATTAATAAATTTATAATATTTCCAATGGTAACCATTTATTAGTCTTGTCTTTTAATTTGACAAATGTATTACTTAAGGTTAATTTTGTGATATATAAATTATAAACAATTACACATTTTTGGGATCTTCAGCTTCTTCCGATCTCTAATGAGTTTTGATTTATGAAATTTGGAGTTAGATTAGTATTTAGATTATGATTTCTAAACCCAAATAACCTCTCTTAGCTTTACAAAATTGAAAAATAATTTATATTAAAACATGAATGCATGATTGGATAACAATCATGTCAAAATTAAATAAAATTATTCTTATATTTAAGGGCAACTATATGATTTTACCATATATAATATAACACTATTGAAATCTACATTACTTTTTTTTTTTTATTATATCAAATGTCAACACCACCTTTTCCCTTTCCACAAGTCACAATTCTTCAATCAGAATTTTTAATTAATTTTTTTTTTTCATAAAAATTTAAATATAAACATGAATAAATTAAACAGAAAAAGTGGATGTACAGAAACTTCCATCTACTCGACCATACAGTAAACTTTCCCTCCAACTCCAATATTGGGATCCCAGAGAACCTTAACCGTCCGTACATTTCTCCGTTTGAAAATCTGATTGGATCTTGCTTACAGTTCCGTCAACCATTGACGGTAACGGTAATTCCCTGTTTATCTGCCCTTTGAACCGCTCTCACTCCTGATTCCTGAATCCCGATTCGCTGCATATTTACCCCTTTACCCTTCTATTGCTTTATATCGACCGGGGCCCACAATTTGATTGCCATCCAACTCGCGAAGCACCGGATCTTTCCCTTTATCAAAGATTTTCTCCTCATGCTAAAAAGTGAATAAAAGGGAAAACTTTATTTAATATATAATTAAAATATTAATTCATTATTGAACCGAAGTGGAGTTCTGCTGCAGGAGAATTTTTAAATATATTTGTATATATAATGCTAATCCTTTTATCCTTCCACTCCCATATTGCTTTTATTAGGTGGTTTTAGAATTTTTCGAATTTAACATTAAATTGGGGTTTATTATTATTAAGAATTAAAAAAATATATATTTTAAAAACAAGTAAATGACAGCCTCCAAATTTTCAGCAGAAAATCCTCATCCAATCCCTACAAAATCGCGGCATTTAAAAAAAGAAAAAAAAAAACCGTTGATGTAGTGATGAAATAAAAACCGCTCATCTCAGCCCCACAAAGTGGGACCCAGATTGCGTTGGCTGCACACGTGGATTTTATTTCGTCACTGATTTAATTTATTCTTTTGATAAAACATTTGATTTTCTAGACTTTCTCAAGAGAGAGAGAGAAGAAGGGCATTTGGGTCCTTTCAGCCCTAAGCTGTTTTCGGAAATCCAGGCGCATTTCTCATAATTTCCCGCTATTTTCTATAACGACAAGTACAACCTGTAATTTGAAAACAATAAAAATAATAATTAATTACAAAAATCTAACGTAAACAGGTTTTTTAAAATGAAAAAACAGAGAGCGAAACCCAAAGAAACATGATTTTATTTATTTAAAAAAGAAAACTAAATGAAAATTGACCAATTATTTAAATATTTTGGAGTTCCATGTGATATTTTAAGAGAGTGGGGGGGAGGTGGTAGGATAAATTTATGATTATATATAGACAAACAATTTGGTTGATTTGAACTAAAGACACAAGGCGCCCCTTTAAAGCCAATCCCTTCTGTCATTTTTGCCTTATTATAAGAATGGTGTCGTTTTCAGTGTGAAGAAGATAAATACAGCGAAATACAAACACACACACACAGAAAGAGGATAGAAAAGAAAGAAATATCATTCAGTCATGGCCATGGATGAATTTTGGGCTCTGGGTCGCTTACTTCTCTGACTTCAATTGCGAATTCCGCAGGTATACTCTGTTTCTGCTTTCTCAAGACTCAATTTTTATTTCTTCTTTTAGGACATCATTTTGGAATTAATTGTTGGAAATCCTGTCGAAACAATGGTTGGAATGTTTTGTCTGGTCTGAAATCCTCTGTTTTCTTGAACAGAGAGTGGGAAACACAGAAAGGGGGAGTTTGATTTTCCTTGAAAAATAGGCGTAATTTGGTTACAGCTTTGAGGGAGGATATTTAATTTGAATTTGGGATGGATTTTTCCAAGTCGACAAAAGTTGTGTACGAGAGAATCCACAAATTAGAGCCGGAATATGTTTCCAAAATCATTGGGTATCTCCTTCTGCACGGGCATGGCGAGCACGACATGATCCGAGTAGCCTTCAGCCCTGATTCCGTGATTCAATTTCTGGTCGACAAGGCCAAATCCGAACTGGGAATTCCCGAAATCGCGGCCCCTGCTCCCGCCGACCCGTATTTACAATTATCTCGCCTGATTCCATCCCCATCGCCGGCGGCCTACTCCGATTTGGTGGTTTCTGAGGATTACTCCCTGCAGAGCCGGATGCAGTTCATGACGTTGGAAGAGCAATTGGAATCGCTGATGAACCCGGTGGGGGTGGAGTTTGGGAGCAATTGGTACGTCCCAGAACCGCCGTTGGGGCTGAGAAGGAGTCGCCGGAGTCCGAGCGTGGCGGAGTTTCCGGTGAAGGTGTGCCATTACTTCAGTAAAGGGTACTGTAAACACGGGAACAACTGCCGGTACTTCCACGTGCAGCCGGTGGCGGTGGCGGAGAGTGGGATTGATCAGTTTGGAAACGAGGAGCAGATTATTGTCTCTCCAGGGCCGCTTGAGAAGCTGGAGATGGAGATAATTGAGCTTCTGAAATCGCGGAGAGGGGCTCCGATTTCCATTGCGTCTCTGCCCATGATTTACTATGAGAAATATGGGAGGAATCTTCAGGCTGATGGCTATCTCACTGAAAGCCAAAGGCATGGGAAGGCTGGCTATAGCCTCACCAAGCTTCTCGCTCGTTTGAAGTGCATTCGTCTCATTGACAGGTTACATTCATGATTTAATTACAAATCCTTCTCACAAATTCAATTTGAAAGAGTTACTGTGAGTGAGTGACTGTTTGGTTGTTCATGGCATTTTCAGGCCTCATGGGCAGCATTCTGTTATCTTGGCCGAGGATGCTCCAAAGTACATGGAATTTTCCGCGGTTGAAACCGGGTCGCGACAGATTTACCTCACCTTTCCTGCTGAAAGCAGTTTCACAGAACAAGATGTTTCAAACTACTTCAGGTAAGAGATCAGTAAGTGGTGGTGATGATTTGGGCGGGCTTGGATTCAACTTTATATTACATGTTTTGGTTTTGGTGCAGCAAATATGGACATGTTCAAGATGTTAGGATACCCTGCCAACAGAAGAGGATGTTTGGTTTTGTAACTTTCACTTATGCTGAGACAGTGAAGGAAATTCTATCCAAGGGAAATCCCCATTCCGTGTGTGGCGCTCGGGTTCTCGTTAAACCGTATCGGGAGAAGCCGAGGCTTTTCGAGAGGTTGCCATTAATTCCTTTCCAAAACCATCAAAGGACATGTCCAATCTTTTGCATCTCAGAAATGTCTTTTTTGTTTGTGCAGGAAGAGTGCAGAGAAATCACCACTTCCCATGCATTACATCCACAATTTCATGGACCAAGGAGACTTGGAACAACACTGTGGTGAGTTATTCGAATATCCGTTTCCAATTACCAATCCATTCAACAACGGGAGATCTATAGGACATACATAAACACATACTTCACAGACAACACATTTATCAAATTCAAAACAGAAATGCTCCGATATGATTAATTTTCCGGACATATCTGGTTTGTGTCATAACCATGGCCAAATTATTTGTTTTTATAGTGCCAAGAGTTTGTGATGGTGCAAGATTGATGATGAGAAAGCACCATCTTATTGAGGAAAACGAGCAACACCCAGATTTTGTATTGGCATCCAAGCCCTCATCCCATCTTCCCTATTTAGGCTTTTCAGCCAGGAAGTTGGGTCTTTCAGCAGGTTTTGGATTCTTTGATTTTGACTTTGGACTATTTAAACAAATTCTTATACCTCCATTAATTGTTCTTAGCCAATGCAGAAATGAAGGACGACTTCTCATCTTCTGAGCAGCTCAGTCAGTTTCTAGATTCCCTTACAGACGGTTCCACTGGTCACGATAGGTCTGTTTAA
This sequence comes from Momordica charantia, assembly GCF_001995035.1. The sequence continues at coordinate 1,009,254 of NW_019104503.1, forward strand.
AGCAAGTCCGTTTTGATAACGATATTGAGACGAAATGGTTATGAAACGGGTCATAATCTCATAGTTATGGTGGTTTAGTTTCACTTTCACAGCCCGTGCAGCACACAAGGAGTTAATCTACCCGATAGTCCATTTGCATCTCCCATAAGGAGTGAAATTTCAACAGTTATATAGAAGATACACACACCTTGACAGGATTTTAATAGAAGATAGAAGACTAAATTTCCTCACAATCTTATGGAATCCGAATCAGAAATCGGTTTCAATATGAAAACTTTCATTCTTTTTTCTTTTGTTTTCTAACAAAAATGGCATAGGTGCGAGCATATAGATAGAGAATGGTGGATTACTTCTACTCGGAAAGGAAGAGAAGTAGTTGTTGAAGATTGACAAAGTTTGCTGAGGAAATAAGATGATAGAAAGAGAGCTAATAAATGATATGTATGTAAAAGATTTTACAGCTTTTTGTTTCCCCTTGGATTTGTTTTTCTTTAAAGTTAGTCAGGCAAGAAAAAGCTTGCCATTTCCTAGAAAAAGTGGTTTAATCTACTTTTTTTTTTTAGTTGAAGAAAAAAAAAGGTGTAAATAAAAGAACATGATGTTTGTTATGTTGCAGAGGGAAGAAAGGTTTAGAGATCTCTGCAACATCAATCAAATAACTTTTACTTCCTATGAAAGTTAATGGTTACTTAGTAATTTCATTGCTTTTTCATTCAAGTGAAATTTTGCTCCAAGTTATGCTTATAAATACTGGTGATGGGGTACCAGAAAATGCCATTCTTTTGCAGACCCCAAAAGCCATATTTTTCACAAAAGAGAAAGCTTTAAGGGTACATCACAGGGACAAATTTCATAATTAAAAAAAATGTCTATACATTGATGGGTCAACATTACCCATTAAAAACCTTTCAAAGGCATGTTCAAAAATCTATCCTTTTTTTTTCAGCTCAATACGAATGAAGCGGTAATTGACATCTGTTTCTTTTTATATCTCAATTATTGTACTGAGAAAAAGAGATAAATTTAAAAATAATTGCTTAGCGGGCCTTGTTGAGCCCAATGATCCAATATTGTCTTGTCCTAATCACTTTTTATAGCCCACAGGCAAACAAACAAAAACATTTCATTCTTTCCCTTTTCCTATAAACTCTCCACCCCATGTTGCAATATACAATTTCAATATTAAACCCCATATTCAAAATTTATGTTAAAAGATTATTTTGATTTCTAAATATTTTAAATATTCATTTTAGTGTTTGAATTATTAAATATTTTAATTCTGAAACTTTCTTGTTTTTGGTATTTACTATATCATTTTATCACATTAATAACATACTATAATAAAATACATGCTCATGTTAACTTACCACATTAACAACTGTACTTAATCAATTTGTTAAAAACAAACTAAAATATAGCTTTTAAAATTTAGCGACCAAGGTTTAAACTGAACTTTTACTATTACGTCTATTCTTTGACTGAAATTTAAGAGAATTAATTAAAATTTATAGGAAATAAAATATAATTAAAATCCACAATGAATAATTTGTCATGTTAGATTGCAAGGGCTATTTTTCAACACCAATACATTGGATAAACTTTAATCAAATGCTTGACTATAATCTACCTTTAGAAGTACAATCCAACCTAAATTCATTTACTATTTTTTTTAATTAAAGCATGAGTGGTGTAAATAAGGACTTTAAAACTGCTTATCCAAATCCCTCGTTATAACTTATAACACTAATTTAATCAAAAGAATTACAAGAAATAACGAATAAAAAAAACACAAGATTAATCAAAACGAAGAAAATAATAATTCTGTTTTTTATTTATTTAATAAAATCGTTGTATAATTGGAATAATAATCATACCAGGCTAATCTTAATCCTTTGACTAAAATCACCTCGCTGACGCTGGAGCTTGTTTTTATGATTGATCACAAAATCAGACGGTGGAGGAAGTATGAAAAAAAGGACGGTGGAGATGAAATGAAATCAGACGTTGACGGTGTTGCAGAGGAACATGAGGGACAATGCGGACGCATCGCCGCCGATTCTGCCGCTCCCTGTGAGGCGCTCGTAGTAATCCACGCAGAACAGAGACAGCGAAAGTTGGACCTCGTCCTGAGTCCAAACTCGCCTCACCAGGTCCGAGTACCCGAGTCGACTCAGCACCGGCCGTATGCTCACCATGTACAGCCGCTTGTACCCTCCCAGGGCGGCGACCACGGACTTCACCGACGAAGGAAGCGGCGATCTCACGTGCCGGAAGCAGAGGTGTTCCCACAGCGATTCGCTTCGAGCGATGGTGCACCAGAGGTGGCAGACGCACGCCGCCACGCCAATCGACGGTCCATCCAGCCGCTTCAGGATTTCTATCAGAATGTCGAGATGGTCATTGATTAAGAACTTCCGCCTCTTCTCATTCCGCTCAGGTATGCGATTATGCATTCTTTTGTTTCAGCTCTAGAAATAGTTAGGAATTGCTAGGTAAAAGTAAAACCCTATGATTCTCTGATATGTATATATATATCGAATTGACGCTGGAGATAGATTGAGAGAGAGAGGGAAAGATTTGATGAAAATTCATTAACAAGGAGAAAAAGTCTAAGATAGAACTTGTCTTGCTGTGCGTCTCGAAGTCCGCGTGTTTGTGAAAATGTCTGTGAGAAAGGATTTAGGGAAGAGGTAGAGGGTATCGAGGGGGGAGGAGATGGGGCCAAAGAAGAACCTCCAAACCAAAAAATACTCAAACCAATGCCAATGAATGCGATGCTGTTGCTGTTTAACTTTCTCTTTCCTTGGTTTCTCTTTTTTCAAAAATTGTTTTGGGGCTTTGCATAAACTCAAGCTGTAGTTGAATTTAGTTTGTGCATATTCCAAGACTTTAGGCATGTGTCCGTTGTGATTTGGGAACAACTCTTCAAAAAGAGTGACCTTTTAAATAGTAATCAAATGTGCATGGATATGTTACTATCTTAACTCTATTTTTATTCTATCCCTATCTTTTCTTAACTTGATTGTGTGCCGTGTGGTGTGGCCCATGTCTAAACATTATTGTTCATTGGACTTTAACTATGAACTCCAATTTTCAATATAGTGCCCGTATCAAATTATGCATTATAAGATGTTTATGATGTCATGACAGATAATATGTTCAATGCATCTTGATTATGATTGCATTTAGCTTTTAAATTATAGAAAATAAAAGGGATGTCTGGAAAGTGTTTTTGAGAACAATTGCAAATGATAGAAAGTATTTCTTAAAAAAAAAAAAATTGAGAGACAATTTGAATTATAGTGCATCTCAGACTGTTTTCCAAATTTTCAAAAAAGAAAAGTACTGTTTTTTTCAAGATTCAATATACACTAATTTGATTTTATCTTAAAAAGTATTTAAAATTTTCGAAAGTGCTTTGAAATATATATATTTTTTCCTGTAAAATATGTATTTTTAGAAACATCAGTAAAAAAAATATTTTAACAATTTCTACCTAAGTAATACTGTTTTGTCTGTGGAATTTCAATTTATGACACGTTATTTTATTTTGTTTGTGGAATGCAATGTCTTGACCAATTGAGCTATGCTTATATCTGGCATACTTTTTTTTTTCAGGACGTTATTAACTATATCTTAATTGTCACATCATTTACTATCTCTCTCTAAATCACATTGCTCAACCTCCATTTATTTCTGATCACAATCTCACATCAATTACTCTCTTTCCATCTCAAGAACATAGGGATCCTGATATGTTTTCTTTTTTTCCCCTAATTTCTGGTTTTCTGGAGTCACTGTTTTATCGATGCAGAATGATTTTCACACGCAGAAATAGACAGATCGGAGACACACACCCAGGGGGAAGGGGGGAGGGGATTTGTAGACTATGAAAAACGTGTTGACAATCATGTTAATCAGATCATAGAGGTATAGTTTGCATTATCTTTGATTATGAGATATCTATAGGCTAGTACTAAAGTTGTATGCTTGAATTAAGATTATTATTCTTATAATTATTAATTTTGTTGGATCGTTTCATTTCTATTAGAAAACATACAGTTTTTTCATATGGGGTTCATATGATATGGTACAGTGATATATATACTCATCATACTGAGGAAATGGATGCTGGAAAACTAAAAACAAAATAGACAGAACTTTATGCACTTGGGGGAAAAAGGTGAACCGGAAAACGTTAAATGCATTAAAAAAATGTTTGAAAATAAGAAGTGTTGTTGTTTGTGATCAGGAGGAAAAGTCAAGAGGGAAACAAGCATCATAGGTTTCCTCAGCAAATAATAAATAAATAACGTAAATATGTGTGAGAAGACCATTGAAAATTATGGACAGGGCAGTGCCCATTTGATTGTCTGATGGGGTTGGCACAGAAAGGAAACCCCCAAGTCCTTTGAGACAGAAAGCATATAATAAAACATCATTATATTGGGTGTTAGAATTGACATTTAGATTTATAAAAAGACCCTTTAGGTTGGGTTGTGGGGGAAGGAGGTGGGAGATTCTCTTAGGACCCCCCCTCCTCCTCTACTGCCCCCACCTCTATATTATATTCTTTTAGGGTTTCTGAAGAAGTTGTTTTGTTTCATGTTGGACTTGTCTGTTGGACACATCTGAGAAAGCACTGTTCCCAAGTCTTGCTGAGAAGAACTTAATAATTGCAACACTACAACAAGAAACCCCTAAAGGTCAAAAACCAACACGAATTCTTACATTTTTCTTTTTCTCATTTCCTTATCCCTCCCTGTGTTAAAAGACTGCCTTTCGTACTTACCTTCTTGTTGTAGAGTTCTTGTCATTTGTAATTTTTTCCTGTTTTTACAGCTTAATATCGAACCCCCATCCCCAATTTTTATAAATTTTCATGCATACATTTGAATTCTAAGACTGTTATGCCCATACCATATAAGCTTAATATTTTTACAATTACAAAGAAAGTCACAGTTTCCATTTTGTTGAAAATCTTCATTTTTTTTGCTTGCCCTTTTGCCTTTTGGAGTTTCATGAATCTAGAACAAAAATTTCTTCCAAGGTATTTGTATTGTCTTTTGTTGATTTACACAAGATTTTGTAAACTCCGCGTCTGTTTACATCTATACCTTTGAAATTATTGTAGGCCTATGACTAAAATAGAAAAATGGTAAATAGTACTACATTCGTTTCATATCTTTGTTTTACCCTCCATGGTCCCAGAAATGCTTTGGTATTGATCTTTCCATGTCAAATATATGCACGTGATTTCGTTTTGTATGTAGATATTTGTTTTTGTACGATTCTAAATTTAAATACATTTATTTGCTAACAGTAATGTAGATCTTGGATCCTTTCTAATTTATCTTGAAAACATAGGTCTTCTCTTAACCATGGTCAAAGCCTACTGTATCTTAGCCAACAATTGGAAAGAAAAGAGAGTGATTTTTACTCTACTAGAAACTTTGAGAAAAGTAGAGGGGGGGTAATCAATTAGAAATGAGAAATAAAATAATGAATTTGATAATTGGATGGTAAACAAACCAAAGAAAGATGATTAATGGGTTAACTAAAATAATAATATAAGAAGAAGTTTCTTGGTGCCCAAACACATAGAGATAAGTACTTGGGAACAACATGAACAAAACGAAAAAGCAAGTACAGAAAAGGTAAACAGAAGACGACTTGAAAAACAAACAACCAAATAACAATCAATCCTTGTAAAATCAAATGGTAATCTTATAATGACATCTTCCAATCCCCTCCCCCTCTAACTGCTTCTCCTAGCTTCAACCAGAATTTCTCTTCTTCTGTGAAACAAAATTAATTATTGATTTATCACAAACATGTATTGTTGGAACTTGTCTATGGATCTTTGTCTCTGTGAACCTGCAGTAGTGGGTATTTGGTGGAGTGAGTTAGATTCAATCTTAAAGCTTTTTATTTTTATTTTTATTTTTATTTTATCCATGAAATTATAAACTCGAATGAGTGATGCAGCTAATATATTTCGTTAGTATATATTTTTTTTCCTCTTTTTTAGAGATTTGTGGCTGTGTGAGAGATATGAGTGTTCTATGGTTGGACAAGACTATTTTTTATGGGTGCTTCATTTATTTATTTATTTATTATTATTATTGTGTTTATTTTGGTTGGATTTGAAATTTTGGTGTTCGATTTTAGGGGAGTTTTCTTGGCTGATTTATTTAAGGGGTGAATTTTGGTTTTCGTGACTATATTTGGGTAGCTGACTTTGGGTGATTTGATGATTGATTTTTAAGCAATATTTTTAACTGGATTTGATTTAACGAAGTTAATTTGTAATATTTAAAAAGAAATATGGTGTATTGGAAAATGCAATTTAAATAATTGTTTTACTTAAATAGTACTATTGATAAAAAATGCTCAATAGTGGATTACTTTGTTGTTTCATTGTGATATTTCAAATGTACTTAGAGTGCTTTCTTTTAGTACGACAGGTGGGGTAGAAGATCAAACCGATAACCTCTTGATTGAAGATATATGTATTTGAAAAAAAAAGTAAAAAAAATTTGTAGTATTGTACAAAAAATACTTAAAGTTTTTTTTTTTTTAAACCAAAAATGTTCATTAGGAAATTGGGAGTGATTTGTCTAAGTGCTTATAATCAAAATAATTTTGCTAAAATAACTCATTTTAAAAATCTCCAAAGTCCAAACACATCTTAAAAATATCTTAAAGATGAAATTTAATAAATGACTTATATTGATTACTGTCGTTAGTTTGAACGTACTTACCGATTTCACCGTATCAGCTTTGTAGTAATCATAATGCTAATAATAATGATTTACCAAAATGCACTTTTATTTTAAAGTGTGTTTAAATTGTAGTCAAAGAATAATAAACAAATTTTTTTTTGAAAGGTATTAAACAATAATTATTTGTGCTAGTAAACGATATTAAATTTCGATTATAAAAGGGAGGAATTTTGATGAAATAAAATTTATCAACCAGCACATGATGTTTCAAGGGTTTCTGACACTACGGCTATGGAAAGAGCTCAAAGCATCCATGGGCTCTGGACAAGTGATCGACTTAAATTGGGCCGAATCAATGATATTGGGCCACTGTCAAGGCCCAGAACTTGAGATCTTATATAATATATAAAATAAATGGAGGACGAAAATTTTTAAAATAAAATAGTGGAGGAAAACTGAAATATGATTTTTTTTCCCGTGCACATATAAAAATTCATTTAAATTCAAATGTGATAGTTTAGTCTCCACCTCACCATTGTTGAACTAATAAAAAAAAAGAGAAAATTGGTGATGTTAATTTATTAGATACAAAACCGAAAACTTCAATATCTGTTAAAAACTAAGGACTAAATATATACAATTTTGAAATTCAAATATCTGTTTCTTTTGTAACACATTAAATAGATCTATCTCTATTAGAGTTAGGGAACAAACTTATAATTATTATTAAAAAGAAAAGAAATATGTGTTTTATTTATTTATTTATTATTGTTATTATTATTTTAGTTTGACAAATATAAGGCGAGGATCAATCATTCAACTCTAAGAACCATAATATAATGTGTCCTAACCATTGATTAGGCTATGCTTGAGTTGGCCAAAAAAAAAACTTAAAATTTAGAACTCTTTAGAGATGAAATATAACTTTTGGATAAATTACAAATTTGGTTGCTAAAATTTGAGTATTATGTCCAATAAATTTATAGTTTTAAAATGCTTTCTATATATATGTTAGTTGAGTAGAGGGGGAGGAATTTGAACTTATAACCAAAAGAAGTAAATAATGTTACAAGTTTTAGTTAAATTATGTTAGTGTTGGCCTTTAATCTTTCCATGTTACAACTACTAAACACTTAAATTTTAAACAATATTTAACAAGTTCTTACTCAACGTTCCCTAGATAAAAAAAACAAAGGTTTCAAATTTTTTCCAAGAAATACACGGAAGTTAATAGTGGACCGTCTACTATCGAGACAACCATGGAAATGTTTCATTTATCAATTCTAGAAGCACTGCTCATGGATTCCCAAACCAAACAAATTTGGGGAGCTAGGAGTCATTACCCAGGTCAATACCATTGATTTGAATTGTATATATATTCCCAATAAAAAAAATCGTAGATTCGAATCTCGATCCCAGTAACAAAAAAAATTTGTATTTAGCCATTTATAACACAACCTAACCGAAGGGAGGGAGAGAGAGAGGCTATAAACATTAAATGGTTGGGGGAGGGGACCGTTGAGAGTAGTACCTCACCAGACCAACAGGAAGTCCCAAGTTGTACTTTCACTCTTTAAAAATTAAACATATCTTTTATTATTATTATTATTATTATTCTTATTAATATTAATGAAAACAACAGCAAGAACAAGAGATTTTATTTATTTTTTATTTTTTATTTATAAAGAAAGGGAAAAAAATGTTGCAGTTATATTCTTCCATCCATCCAGAATCGTTGATTAGACATGAGCATGTCCTGCTTCTAGTCAAAAAGGACGGCTGTCTTTTCCTGGCCCCATCTCCTCTTTCTCACGCGCTCTACTTTCGCGTCTATCTCACGCGCTTTTCTTTTCCTTCATCCCTTAATACTGTACATGGGGGTTAGAGGTTTAAATCTCCGCTAATAATTACATATCAAATATCATTAGTATAAGTTATACTAATGTTAGTCGCGCGCTTTTTACTTTTTTCTCATTTGTTTACTTAAATTGAGCTATACATCTGAATGTTGTTTACCAACCACGCGAACACCAAAATATACGATGACATAAGTGCTAGAAAAAATGAAGTTAAGAAGGTGAAGAATCTAATAGTTGATAATAACAAGATAAAAGTAGCAATTTGGAGATCTTGTTAGTCCTTTTAACTACAATGTTCTGTTTATGTTGTTGTCATTGTGTTCGTTGATTGAACTTCATTTATATTTGTTTGTGGAGTCACTACAAAATCACACCCTATATTACATTTTCACTTGGGAAATTCCATTTTATAAACTGTTATTTTGATTTTCAATATTAACTTACATACATAATTGAAAAGTTAAATCAACATGCATTTTACCCTTTTTTTTTCATAGTTATTTTATAATATAAAATAGTAACAGCAACCCAATTTAACTAATGGTCTTCTTAGCTAAGGATATAAATTGAGTTACTTAAAGAAAATTTAGCGGATAAAGTTACTAGTTTAAGGTTTTAATGGATTTAACTTGCAAAAATTCATTTCATCAAAAAAAAAAACAAAAAACAAAAAACTTGCAAAAATTCATGATTTTAGCTAAAAAAAAATTATTAGTTTAAGTTCCTAATTAGTTCAATTTACAAAGTTAAGGATAGTGATTATTTCCCAAAAATAAAAAGTTTAAACTTTTGTTTCATTTTTTTTTTGAAAATAAGTTACCGTAGTTTAAATTTTTCGTTAAAAAGTTTTCAACGAAAATCTTTTTGTTTGTGAATTTTGGTATGTTGAAATCTAACGTTGAGAAAAACTGGCGGCAAGGATGACCATTGAGGCGGACGGCGGCGGCGGAACACGAAAATGGGGGAGAGAAATGGAAGAGGAAGAAACGTTGAATGAGCAGGAAGAGAAAGAGGGGTTGCGAAAATGAGGGGTTGGGCGACGAACACCCAAAACGGCATCGTTTGACATATGCGACGAAAATACGTCGCATATGTCAACACGCGGCAAAGCGGGCATTGCCAAAATGCGTTTTGACGCCCGCTTCAATTTTGTGACGAAAGTTCTTTTCGTCGCTTTTCGAACGACGAAACGTTGTTTTCGTCGCGTTACGTATCCAACGACGGAAATAAATACGATAAATACGTTTTGTTGTTATCAATATTTGTCTGAAGTGTGTGTGATTCAAACGTAATCCAAATTTTATCCCATGTAAAAGTTAAAATAAACAATATACATAAATTAATAAGTTCAGTTTTTGTAATAAAAAGAAAAAAGAAAGAAAATTTGTATTTTATTTTTTATTTTTTTGGTGAGGATGAGTTGGTATTTAGCAGTAGAAATTGCCATTCTGCAGCTACTAGTTGATGACAAACCCAAATGATTGCTGCAAAAATTCTAAGGTTATGATTATAAATTCCTTCCCTTTTTAGCCAATATCAAATCACCCCATTTTCTCCACTCTATAAATGTATATTTTTCACAATCATAACTATATATATACACACACACACACACAATACTAAAATAATTTCTTTTTGCTTTTTTTTTCCCCTCACCTTTTAAAATAAAAAAAAAATCAGTGTAAAGTACTTAGAAAACTATATATTTTCTTAATTCTCATATAAAAATTGATCTTCTTTCTTCTTTCATTTCTTCTTTCTTTTTTTTTAAAATTACAATTTAGTGAATAATACCCCTTAAATTACAATTGTTATTCACAACAGCATGTAAAACAAAAGTTTTCAAGTAAAACATATGATTGTTATTCACAACAGCATTCAAATAAACCCTAATCTTTCATCATTTGAGTTCTAATATGATGATTGAACTTATTTAACCATTACAATACTATAATTAAGATGGTAGGATGACATTTTTTCTCTTGAAAATAAAACAATAATTTAGAGTTCCAAAACGTGATTAAGCGCTTTGGATTGAATTAATGGTCATGTAGGGAAATGGACTACCTACTTAGAATTTAAAATCTCATAAGCTTTCTTGACAACCAAATATTGTAAGATTAAACATTTGTCAATGATATTAAACAAGATGCACGTAAGTAGTTGATCCGAACATTCTTGGAGTTCAAATAGTAAAATATCATTGCAACTTTTCATAAACAGTAGATTTGAATTTGCTTCCTTTGCTAACGTAACATTATATACACACAAAAAACGGTCTCTGAAAGCATATTGGGCAACGTTTCTATTTAAACAAGGAGAAATTGTGACATTGATTAACCTTTGTATTCTCGATTTAAATGTCGAAATTTCAAATCATCAATATCCGTATCAGTCACCCGCCATTCCATGCTGAACTAGACTAAAAAAGAAAAGAATTTGAGAAGTGGGAGAATGGAAAAAAGGTGAAAAAGATTGGGAAGACATAATAAAAGAAGAAAGTTGGAAATAAATGCAGTATGCAGATGCAGAAGCATATTGGAAAGTGAAATTTGGAGTAAATGCAGAGAGTTCTTGGGGATGCCCATTAGAACATATTCTACTACTACACTGCAATCTATATAGAATAGGGGAGGGGCAGTTTTTGGCAATACTAATGTCAATTAAATTGACAAATTAACTTCACTTCTCTCCATTTTCTAATTTTAATTAAACCCACTCTTCTAACACATACAGGTGGCACCATTCTGTTCAAATCTTCTAATTACTTTTTTGAAAAAATTTTCACTTGAGAGCTGTATTGCAAATATTGTCAGATTCCCCAAAACAAATAAATAAAAAATAAAAAAGGAGTTAATTAATTTAATTCATCTAACCAGTCAGGTGTGCCCTAATTCCTCACAGAGTTGACCAGTAGAGGGTACTACCAAGGCAGCCATGGTTTAGTCCTATTAGCCTTAGCTTAGCTGCATTTTAAAGTACTGATTTTGACATCTCAATCTAACCCTTCTCTCCTTCTTTCTTTCTTTTTTTTTTTTCAAATATATAAATATTATTTGAAATTTAGTCAGCTTCGTGATGGACGTAGTTTGAATTTCAAAATGATCGACATCTCTAAACTTTTAAATTTATGTTTAATACGTCTTTAAATTTTAAGTAGGATCCTAATAAGTTAAAGACATTAAAATGTGTATAATGTATTGTTAGTTAAATTTTAATTAATGTCACTAAATTTTGAAAGTTCAAAACTTGTCCAATATAATATTGAAAGTTCATAAAATCGCTTTTTAGAATTCAATAATCTCTTGAAATTTAATTTTGTGGGAGTTCAAATAAATTTTTAGGAAAAAAAAAATTAGCTTAAGACTTTAAAGTAATATGACACTAGGGAGATGCACTCTCTTTTGTTGTTGAAATTGGTAAACTTTTAAGAGATTTATTCAATGATTAATATGATGCATGCATTGAGTTGGTATGACTTAGAGTCTTAGATTTACATTGATTTGCTAGGGTTTGTTCTCATGTGTTAATTTGCTAGGGTTTGATTTCGTTAAAAACTAAAATAATAAAAAAGTCTGCTGCTTCTGCTTGAAATTAGTACACGTGAATGGATAGAACACTTGTTCAAGTCAAATTTTAAACTTTATGAGATTTGGTGATAAAAAGTACTTATTTTGGAAGGATTTAGAAATCCAAGTATACGTCATATTTTTTATTACAATAGGTTGATGTCGAGGCTTCGAATTCAAAGAGACTTTTCAAGAGAGATATATACCTTAATCAGTTTGATTTATATACAAACTAGTCAAATTATAAGACAGTTGATTGCATTACAATATACTCTCAAACGATCGTGTCTCTTTTAGGTTCACAAATTTTGGCCAGATCCCATTTTTGGACAGAATGCTCGTTTGAGTTTGTTAAGTTCTTATACTATATTAATATTCTTGGGGTTACATCTCAAAACAAATTGGCAATGAGAAGAGTAATCTATGTCTATTATGAACCTTTGTAAGGTTCATTTTATTTTCAATGTGGAATCCTTAACATGTCCCTTGAAGATCGTGACTATTTTGACTAATCAATTTTGGCCGGATTCCATTTTTTGACAAGATGCTTATTTAAGTTTTTTGGGCTAATATCATATCAATGTTCATGGAGTTTCATCTCAAAACCAATTGGCAATGGGATGAGTAGTCTACTTATATTATGAACCCTTGTTAGACATGTTAAGGATCCCATATTTAAAAGATAGGGGACATAACAAGATTTTTAATATAAGTGGGTTACTTCTCTCGTATTCAATTGGTTTTGAAACGGAACCCCAATCAACATTGATATGGTATTAGAACCCAAAAGCTCAAACAAGCATCCAATTAAAAAATAAGATATAGTCAATATTGAGAGACATCATCTAAAAGGAGCACGTTAAAGATCCCGCCAAGGAACCTAACATGAGTTTATAATAGACATTGACTACTCCTCTCAATCCTAATTGATTTTGAGATGGAACTCGTGAATAATAATCCATACACCTCGTTTCAAAAGGATAATCCCAATTGTTTTTTGGTAAAACAAAAGAGATGTGATTTAACCATTGAGTTGGATAAGATGAAATGAAACAAAGAGAAAAGATTGTATTAAAGTAATTGTCAATTGGGTAAAAGAAGAAAAGATAAAAAGGGGTGTGGTTGTGTAGCATAGCATAGCACAGGCATTAATAGGAGGAGAAAACATGTGACTTTTATTTTGGCCATCGTAGCTACCAACAATGGAAAACAAAAACAAAATTGCAGTCATTATGAAACGGCAATTTGAGGATAGGATCTGAAGAGAAGATCAGATCAGAAACAAGATACAATAATAAATGAAATTCAACCCTTCAAAATCAATCAGATTTTAATACAGATTGTAGCATGTCCATGTAGTAGACCACTCTGTTCTTTTGTTCTTTTCTTTATTTATTTCTTTTTTCCCACCAAGAAAAAAACTGACAACAAAAATATGAAAGCAATAGCCCAGAGGAAAATACGCATACAAGACCACCTGAAAAAACTTGGGTAATTTGCAAAACACAACAGTCTCTCCCTCCTCCGCCGTCTTTGCAGTCCCCAAATCAGCAAACTCAGAAAAATCAAAACTTTCGTTTCTTTTCTCCCTTTTTAATAAAAATAAATAACCCCCACATCAAAATTCAAACCAATTTACAAAAAGAAAAAGAAAAAGAGAAGAGAGAGAGTCGGAGTTGATATATATCCAAGAATCCCCAACACCCTTTTTGGGACCCCCAGTTGGTGTCTTTATCCACACCTTTTTGTCCTTCTTCTTCCTCTCTCCCTCTCTTCCATTCCATATGTCTTCCTCCGCCCCCTCCTCCTCCAGAGGCGGCGGCCGACGGCGGAGGGGCGCCAGCGATTTCGAAGGCCCTTCTTCTTCCCGCCGCCGTGGAGGCCCCAATGAGGTCTGGCCCGAGCCCTTTGTGGAAGCCCTCGCCACCCAAGTCGCCATTGACGCTTCTCGCACTCTCGGTCGCCTCCACGCCGCTACTGCTCTTTTCAACGTTTTCCAGGTGACCCTCTCTCTCACGTGACCCCTCCCCCCTCCACCATTTATAAAAATCAAAGCTTTTTTAGTAAAATTTCATATAGATTATAACTTTTCTTATTTTGAAGTATTTTAAGCTAATGGGTGTGTTTTAATGGGAAATCAAATCACTACTGCCATGGAGAGGAAGAGGAAGTATGGATATATTTTTATATATATTTAAGTCATTGAGTATATGTATGTGTTTTTTGCCTGTTTTGTTATGTTCTTGTAAGTGCAAGTCCTTTTCAATGTGGGGGTTTGGTTTCTTTTTGTTTTTGTTTTGGGGGAGCAATTTTGGTTTTGGCCTATTTATTATTCTGCTTTAGAATTGTCTATTTTTGGGGCCCTTTGCATATCTCATGGAAAAGGGCTCTTTTGGCGTAGAATTTGCCTTTTATAACCTTTATTGGCATGGATCTCTTTTCTGCACTATAAAATCCTCTCTACTTTTTTGACTGAAAAATTTAAAAAAAAAACTCTTTTTTTCTCCCTTTTTCTTTCTTATCTGGCTCGGCATCACCAAAATCTATTCAAATGCCCTTTTCTGGGGTTTCCAACACTAGATTGCAAATAATCACTTTGATGGATGCCCACTTTCAAACATTACCATGAATTTCTAATCCTAAATAGTTCCTGGCCAACGATAAATGATAGTAGTAATTATAAAAAATAAGAAAAAAAAGAAAATTTCCGGGATGCCCTTTTGTTGGTCACATGATGTTTTCTTCCTTCTTCCCACGAAACATTTCACACATTTTTGCGTTACAAAAAACATACCATGCCATGCCATGCAAGCCATATTACACCAATAAATGTGGGAAAGGATCAAAAATTTAAATAAAACAAAAGGCAATAATGTGTTCACTTGGATTTTTGCGGTGCAAAATGAGTATAAAAACACAACTATTTCATTAAAGTGGCATCTGATGTACCGAGGAGGAAAAATTTCARAGGGAGTGGATAGGGTATAGAATAGGCAGGCGGGTCAAAGGCAGAGAGAGAAATAGAGCCTGGAAAAAGAAAAACATAGAAGAAAATAAAAAGAAAACAGAAGAGAAAGATAAAAAGAAGAAAGATTCTGTGCTTTTAACGAGAAGGGGCTATGTCTACACCTTTCTTGGAAATGAAAATTGGGGGAGAAGAGAGATACGTGGGGAACCACGCTTTTGAATGAATATACCATGTTTTTTCTTTTTTAAATATTCACTCTTTAAACTTCACTTGTTTCTTCTTACAAAACCTAGTAGAGACTCCATGAAAACCAGAGAAGAACAACATGGACCACACGCGACACAAGAGACTAGAG
>NW_019104503.1:1026589-1052234 GCF_001995035.1 Momordica charantia
GTGCATGAACACGGGCTACGCCGTTATCAGCACCGGCGGCATCATTAAGGTGTGGGAAATAGAGCGTGGAGGGTTGCTGTACCGATTCGGAGAGAGGATCGGAGCGGCCAATGCGATTGTCGCCGATGACAGATATGTCGCCGCCTCTGCCTTCGACACCACATTACATTTGTGGGATTTTAGTGCACAGTGAAACCACACCACTGGACAACAATAGGATTTAGGAAAACAACACCAACAACCACCAACAGATGGGGACTTTAGGGGGGCAGATATTATTATTCATTGTTTTGAACAACGCATGTTTTTCATTCCAACGCCAATTATTGTTAACCCACTTCCTATTTGTTCGAATCCCATGCCTATTATTTACTTGTCTTCTCGTTCTGTATGCTCATCCTCCACAATTTTGTTTGCAGGTATTATTTGGGCAAATATTGTGTTACCAGACACATGATGCTATTGATGATTTAAGATTGTTGTAAAAGTGATGTTGGACAGACCCACTAAGTATTTTGATAAATTGACTAGTCATTTTGGCATAATGCATATCACAATAATGAAATAAAACCGGCTCCATTGATGATGCAGATTGGAAAGGTGAAGGTTTTTAGATGCTCAGTAGCCTCACAAACAACTCCTCCAATCTCACGCACCAATCCAGAGAGAGAGAGAGCCCATGAGAGATTCATAATTCCTTCATTTAATAATTTGATACAGAGCTGTTGACTGAAATTTGCAAATCAACAGATAAAGAAAGTAAATACAAATCTATGGTTTGTTTGTAGTCAATGGTGGCACGGCATCAAGGCTTGCTTTTTGGAGCTGATCTTTGCATGTTAGTTCATCTTTGTGTTTCGCCATTATCTCCAAGTTGGACACATCGCTGTGTTCGGCAGAACAATCTCTGGTGAAAATATGAAACCAGAATGAGTTTTCCAAATCCCACGTTGATAACTCTTATCAAAATCATAAACTTCAACATCATAAAACAGTTGGCTCTCCAAATGCTTCTGAAGTTTTGAATTTGTCGTCAAAACCTTCTGGCAAGAGATGTTGAGCTTCCAACTCACTGCATAACATTATACCTGTTTGGAGTTTCCCACACCGGCCGAGTCCAGTGCAGACCACGGATAAGATATCGAGATCCGGGGCCTTGTGCCTCTTCAACATTTCCTTCAATAATTGGACTGCTCCATCATAGTCCTCGTTCTCACAGAATGTGGATAGTAACATCCCATACGTCTGATCACAAGGACTAAAACCGCTCTTTATCATGCTTTTATATATTTGGAACGCACGCTCTGAATTCTTCCTTGCACATTGCCCATAAATTAGAGCAGAAAAGGTTGAAGCATTGGGAACTAGATTCATCTTATCAAGCTCTCTAACCAGAAACGCTGCTTTCTTTGTCTTTCCCTCTTTGCATAGTCCCAAGATCAGGGCATTGTAAGTAAGGATATCGGGTTTCACTTTGAACCTCAACATCTCTTCAAAAAGCTGATTGCCCATGTCACTGTTGCCCACTTTGCTGTAGCCATTTATCAAAGTATTGTAGGTGACAGTAGTAGGAGATAAACTCATCACTTTCATCTCTCCGAATAATTTACTTGCTTCTTGAAGCTTCCCATCCTTACAAAACCCATTGATTAGAGTGTTAAAAGTAACAACATCTGGAGGAACCCCATTTTTCTCCATTGCAGTTCTAAGCTTCATGGCTGAGCTTAGAAGACCTTTATTACAATAGCCTGCAACGAGTGTATTATAAGATGCAACATTTGGAGAAAAACCCATGATTCGCATTTCCTCAAACACCTTGGTAGCCTTGTCTAATCTTCCCAATTTACAGGAAGCACAAATTACCAAGTTGAGAGTATAAGAATTTGGGGAAATCCTACTGCGCCGCATTTCCCTATAAAACGCCAAAGCAATATCGCCTCTGTTAAAATTAAGCAAGGAACTCAGAAATGCATTACATGATTCCACAGTGGGTAAAAATCCATAATCCTTCATCTTACAAAATGTATCAGAGGCATTTCTGAACTTCTTCAAATGAGCAAAAGTCTTGAAAAGCAGATCAAAAACATGTGGGGAAGAATCACATACTCGGTAGGAGTACAGTAAGGATTCAAACAGCTTAGAAGGAAACTCAATAGAGCACGATTCTATCATACTCCTCAGAATTGATTCTGCAGACTTAAACTTTCTATGTTTAGCAAGTATATGGAGAATTATGCAATGGGTTTCAAGGGTATGGGAAGAAGGATTCTGAGTTGCAACCCAATTGAAGAACTCGAGCGAAATTACATAGTCCTTCTGAATCTTTAGTAGAATGTGTTTGACTCTGAACGCCGTCAGACCCAATGACAAACAATCAAGTTTAGTCCAATCCGAATGGATCAGATGGCTATGTACCACGTTAACAACATCAAGGTCTTGTCCTCTGGGTTCGGGAATTGATCGGTGAGGTATTGGGGTTGGATTCCAATTCTTTTTCCCTAAATTGACATCCATTTTAGGGTTCGCAGATGCAGAATTTCTGGGTACAGAGCCCAGCAGAGTGGAAAATCTACGAAAGGGCACGAACCTCATGATTTTCGCACAAGTTTATGGATTGCGATTGAATTAACAACAATTAAGGTGGTAATAAATTCAAGAAACTCGTTGTTAGATTGCTTTGTCACCCAGTTCAGACGCAAATCGAAGGAAAGCGAAAAACATGGGAGTTGAAAATCCACTAACCGATTGGAATAGTGAGTATGAAGTAGAAATCCTGCCACCTCCGATCCATGGTAGAAGTTTTGCAAATTAGTTCGCCAGAAAATTCGGATAGGGCAAAGAAAATTTGAATGAATCCTCACGTAATACAAGTTACAGAACTACCAAGTTAAGGTTGAACAAGAGATGCTGGCGCGCTCCATCCGCCAAGGTGGGATCTTTATATTCACACTGCTCAACGCTTTCCAGAAAACAATACCATTTTGGTTTTAACTTCGAAACTAATTATTTTAGTTTTTTAAGATAAAAATAATTATTTTAATTACAGATATATAAAGATATTTTATGTTATTTAAATTGTTATTATTATTTTTATTTTGGTGGGAGAAAACGAGTCCTAACACTGATGGATAGATAACTAAACTCATTAATTTTAGATCATAAGAGAATCATGCAGTTCTTTTACTTATATTTTATGTATAATTAATTAATTTTTTTATTTAAAAAAGTTTTTAATTAAAAAATTTAACCCAAATACTTTATAAAATATTATTTTGTTTTTTAGTAGTACCTCTGAAATAAATAAATAATATGTGGATTGGAAATTCGAGTTCACGATTTTTTATATATCATTTTGTTTTTAGTATAATAAGTTGGATACTTCTCGGAAAAAAAAGGAAGAAGAAAAAAGAAAAGTGAAGTAGGAATTCGAATTCACAAATTTTTTTATCAGAAATAGGTGTCTCAAACATTCTGGTCATCTTGCCTTTATTTATTTGTGTTGAAATTTTA
This sequence comes from Momordica charantia, assembly GCF_001995035.1. Next base: position 1,030,100 of record NW_019104503.1, read on the forward strand.
RAATCAACAAATTAAGTATTTTTACTTGTTTTCAGTTTCTTAAACACATAGATAAAAATATGATCTTTTATTTAAAAAGTACATAATAAATATAAAAAAAATAAATATAACATGAAAATTTGAATATTTAATTTGAAAAATTAGATTTCATATTAATTTTTATAGTCTATTTTGATATTGTTTCTTCATTCGAGTTCAAGATTTGTCTTTTAAAACTATTTTCAGATTCTATAACCCAAAATAGTAGAAATTGTTTTTAAATTTTAAATTTAAAACTTTATAGTGCACAATTACATTTAAAAAAGTTATATACTATTTTTCGTTATAAACTCATTTCATTATTGTTAGAATTAAAATATGTAAAATATAATGCATTATAAATTATAACATATATATTAATAGATTAGTTAATATTATTTTAATAAATTAAATATTTAGGAGTAACTACCACTAGTTTATAAATATATTACTAAACACCTTAAACAACACTATAATTTTTCATTAAATTCATTGTTTTTAGATTTATTTTTTTTAATAAACTACAATTTTAGATAACAAGAAAGGTTGCCAAATACCAAATTTTCGTTTCCTTTTTTGAATAAATTGTTGTTTTTCTTGATTAAAAAAAGTAAATGAGAAACAGAAATAAAAATAAACGGGAACTTTACAAAACTACAGCAAAATTTTCTTCTCCATTGCAAAAGGTAGGAAACTACAGAGCAGCCACATAAAGATTTGACAACAAAGAGAAATTCTCCCAAGTCAAGTCAACTCGTTTATTTTTATATTACTTCATAAAGACTTGTACCAAGAAAGAGTCCGAAAACTCAACAGAAAATGCAGAGAAAGACTCGAGAAATTGTTTGGCTTGTGACACAGATTTGAAAAGGCAAAACGAGTTTGTACAGAAAACCCATCAGCAGAATAGGCCTTTGGTTTGTTTATATACAACTCCCACCAGCATTGTTCCAATCCACATCGAACTTTTAGTTTCAAAGCAATGAAGATCTTCATCTCCATTTTTGCAGTTTCCATTACAGTTTTCTTCTTCCTCTCACTCTCTGCAGCTTTCTCATGGACTCTCTACTTGTCTGCCACAATCCACAAGAGTTATATGTTCTTACTCTGCAATAGCCTACTTGTTTTCATTTGTCTAAATTCTCCCTCTACTGTTAATTCACTGGATGGAAGTAGAACAGTTGGTGAAGTTGGAGATGAGAAAGAAACGGGATCATTGCATGTTGTACGAGTTTTCGAAGATCAGATTCTGATTGCGGAGGACAACGATGAGAAGGCTGGTGAAACTCTGTTTGTTGAAGAAACTCGAGATGATGAATTAGAAGTCAGGGAGGATGATATGACTCTCTTTGTCATTGAAGAAATTCACGATGATGAATTAGAGGCGAAGGATGATAGGACTCTCTCGGTTGTTGAGGAAATTCACGATGATAATGAACAAGAACAAGGAGGCGGCGATGTTGATATGATTCTCTCAATCGTTGAAGAAACTCGAGATGATGAGTTAGAAGTTGTGGAGGATGATATGACTCTCTTTGACGTTGAAGAAACTCAAGATGATGAATTAGAGGCGGCGGATGATAAGACTCTCTCAGTCGTTAAAGAAACTCACGATGATGAACAAGAACAAGAACAAGGAGGCGGCAATGATATGATCAGTTTAGAGGAGTTGAACAAAAAATTTGATGAGTTCATAAGAACAACTAGAATGAAAATAAGAGCTGAATTACTAACAATACAATGTTATTAGCATCAACAAAATGAAGTTTTTGTAACTACAAATCCATCCACTGTGATCAATTTATAATCCTTATTCTCCCCATCCCTTTGTAAGCAGTGTTTAAGTTTGATGTTAAAAAATCACAGACAAGCATCTCAATATGCATCAAACACATAATCCAACAAGAGGTTGCAAGCCACAGCTGTTTTTGGGGGTTTGGAGCCTAGTACTTTTACTCTCAGGGGATGAATTCAGTAGATAGCAACTCGGATGTAGATGTCGATGCCGATGCGGATGTCTCTACATTTGACTAGAAGATCAAGAGAAATTATCACAAAGTAGTCATATGCATCACTCTATCATAACAGCCTACATAATGATGTTTTGTGGCTTATTTTCTGAAGCAAGAGGTGTGATTTTTTCCTTCAATTAAAACAAAATAAGATTTCAGATGCCACAAAATAGATATCTGATGAGACTGAAACTCTCACCAAGTCCAGGTAATAACTCTTCTTTTGCTGAACTTTTGGATTTGCTGCAACACAAAGCGAGAAAAATGGAGAACATGAGAGACCACTACAGTTCTGGTAGCATTTGGAAGCCAAAATTTGAACTAAAACTTTTGTAGAAAATAAAAAAAGGCTTAATTTTTATTAAACACAACAGGAGAATTTAATTAGGCATAAAATGAATTTCTAGAAAAAAGTCGAGGGCTACCGGCAAAAGCGGTAAAAGCCATAGGCCATTCCATGTGAACCCCCATAAAAGCACATTTACAAATCCAATCTAGCGATTGAAATTTCACCACAATTACAAATCCAAAGGAAGGACGAAGCTGGGGCCGAGGGCTTGGCTGTGGCGCTGTCATGTCGCTCATTGGCTAAGATAGAGCAAAAATATTAGTGCCACTACATCCATATCCAAATCTCGTGAAATATATTCGATACTGAACCAAAAAATGGGCTAACACAGCACTCGCCTGCTTCTGCCCTTCAACAATGGCCGCAAAATTCGCTCTTTCTTCTTCCCTCACCATCAAATTTCCCCTCCAACAAAACCCATCTTCCTTCTTCGCTCCTCTTCCCTCAGGCCTCTCGTCGCCAAACCCAAAGCCCAAGTCCAGAGCTTCTCGCTTCAAACTTGTTGCAAATTTAGGTAAAAAGAAACTGCTTTTGCTTTGCTTTGCTTCGATCTCCTACCCACTCTGCATTTCTAAATTCTATGGGTTGTTTTCTTTTCTTCCTTTTTTCTGGGTTAAATGAAATGGAACGGTTCGTATGTATATTGATGGGTTTTGGAAAGGTGGTGATGCTATTTTTCAGGTGGTGGAGATGCAGAGATCAAGAAGGGAGGAGGGAAGAAGAAGTTTATAACCAAAGAGGAAGAGCCAGAGCAGTAAGCTGTTCCTTCTTTCCCTTTTCTCTGTTTTCGATATCGTTTTCAAATGCTACACCAAGCTGGAAATCTGATTGAATTTTGGTGCAGGTATTGGCAGTCAGCAGGGGAGAGGGAAGGGGAGAATCCCATGAAGACTCCTCTGCCTTATATCATCATCTTCGGGATGTCGACTCCGTTCGTGATCTTAGCCATAGCTTTTGCCAATGGCTGGGTTAAAGTACCTGTGAGATGAATCTGATCAACCTCTTTGTGTACATCCCACGGACCACCATGACACTAGTAACCTGAGATCTTCTTCCTCTTCTTCTACATCATCCCACCAAATCCACTGCTTATGCCTGTTTTTGAGTTGTAATGTTATTTCAGAAACCAATACAAACCATTGTAAATCAGTTCAATTTCGATTTCGCATCCATTTCAATACAAGAATTTGTTGTTGGTGTCTTTGAGTAATATGTTGAAATCACATACAGATGCAAAAGGAAGCCAGGGAACTGCATCAAAACTGACTAATACTGCTACATGGTAGCTGTTTTCTTAATCCTCTGGGAGCTACAACTGATGTGCTTCTGCAGCATATTTCAGATATTAATTTCAAGAAGACGCTATAAAGTTTAGTGAGGAAAATGAAGCGTACTCGTAACGGTTTCATCCCAACCTCTTTTGATCTAGCAGCTCTCTCACGCTGCATCGAAAAAGTACTTTTGAGGGTGTGGTCACTTGCAATTTCCATGGCTTCTTTTAGAAACCAATACATGTGAAGAACTTAGAAATACAAGAGATTTGGGAAATAGAGAATTAGATAAAAAAATGAACAGATATTAAATATGAGAATATATGGAAATGAATCCTATTTCAAGCTTTCTTCAATATATTAGTATGACAATCCTCACATAAATAATCATTGCTCCGCTCGATTGATCCCAGCTACGGGATCGAAATACAAAAGGGTAGGCCACAAATTTAGAAGAGAGAAGAAAAAACGATTCACCAAAGACTATCAATTTCTTCTCAGCAAGGGCTTGAAAAGTAACATTGTGACATATTTTTCACAAAACCTGAATGTTGAACCAAGTGCCATGAATTCGCCTCCAACATTATTTAGGTATACATGATTTAATTCGGTGTGTCGAGGTTGCACGCCAGACTGATGACCACCTGTACAGCAAGATGGCTCGTTCAAAATAGTCTCTTGCAGGTGCAGCGGTAGGTCCGGTGGAGGCCTACTGAAATCGTCATCATTGAAGTACTGGCTATCATAACTAGATGATGGGGATGGAGGAAGTTCAAACTCAGACAGACTTTCAGGCAACTCCGAGACAGGTGCCTATAAAACACAATTCAATGTGAAGCCAAAATTAGTACTGGGCAGACAAACGGCCCTTTTATCAAGATTTAACCATAATTAAGAAAAATTAGCAATAAAGAAGAGCGGAAACTAAATAAACTTCGATATTTCATACTCGATCCGTTGATTTCATCCATTCCKGATGATGTGCCGCTGGCCTACCTATTCTCCTAATGCAACCCGGCGAGGTTGCCAGTTTTCAGAGCTTCTCTTTACGGCATCCAAAACTAAGTAATTTTCTTCCCTTCCACCATCAGTATGGTAACCAATTTAAACGCCAGGTCTTTTAATACTCTGTGTATCACATATACACCTTTCTTCCCATTTTAAGCCCTTCAGTTCCAAGATCCACATAGTTCATAAGTGGTTATAATATCTAATTCCACTATGTCTGAATGTACAGTCTTATCTAACAAAAATCTAAAGCAAATAGTCCATAAGTTTTGATGAGAAATAAAATGAGAATAAGATGCAAACTTAACTGTTCTACCCAATTTCACTCCCCATAATCTACATTTTTCCATTTTAGTAGGAAAAAACAAAGAAAGTACTTTTGGACAATCTTTGCGGTGAAAAGTTTCCTCTATAATCTTCTTAAGATCTATACTAATGAATCATTGACCAAACACCACGCATCCAAATCAAAAGGAAAGGTAGAAACTACAACTATATTTTCTCATTTTTAAAGCTCGTGTAAATGGAATAAATCTTCTTTGCTGCATTATGTTTACAGAAAGATGAACAAAGGCAACCCAATACGACCCTTTCTATTTATCAAGTATTTGGTTGAAAGAAAACATAAAATCATAAAATCATCTTTTTGATAACGAGAGAAAAAGAACAACGAGACAGACCATATTGTCTCAAGTTACTATATATTTAAGCTATCAGATATATTACATAAGGTGTCAATTATGTTAACAGATGAAATAGAAGTCATGAATTACCATCAAGTCCAGAATATTGTAAGAATTCCCCGAATCATCACAAACCCATGGCAAGTCAGGAGCACATGTCAACCATCCATCAACCATGAAGCGGTAATGGTAGATCCCCAAGGGAAGTGTCTTGATAATAATAAATTCTTTTCCTATGCTCTGCAAGATCTCCCTAGCAGAAGAAGATGGAAAATGTCCTAATATTAGACAAAAAGTTCAGAACCAAACATCTTAAACTGCAAATTAGTACCTTGTCTCCCAGTTGTCCCATGATCCAACAATAGCCACTTGCTTCCCTCCATGGTTCCATGAGATCTTCACAGATGTCCTTGGTGTGTTAGACACTTCCTCATTATTCATTGTATTATGACCTTCTAAGTTCTAAATGCCTGCCCAACCTCGAAAAAATAATTAACGAGTCCTAATACCAGAGAATTAAACCAACTAAGATACTACGTTATGTCCATATCTTGTTGAAAACCATTGAATACGGCCAAATATTGTAACAATTCTAGAGAAAGAACATTTGAACTCATGCCTTGAGGTCCTGATAGCAGAGAAATAAACAAATCAAGATGTCACATGATGTCTATATCTTGTCGAAAACCATCGAATACAGGTCAGATATTGTTACAATTCTAGTGAAAGAACAATTGAACATAAGGCTTGAATTGATTGGGAACTTTCAGAACTTCTAAACATGAGAAGAAAGTACTTCTGCACAGGCAGGTTATTGCTAAAACAACAGAATTAAAATTTAAAAACGTCGGTGAAGAAAAAGAAACAAACCTCTAATCTCTAACCCTTTAGAATCCAGAACTGGAAGTACAATACTCCAGACGAGCAAGCCAGAGATTCAACTCTAACATATATATATATATATATATATATATATATATAGGGGTAAAACAAAAGGCAGCTTCCAGATTCTGGGAGAAACAAATTATAGCATACCTCAGCTGGGGAGGGAGATGAAAGCCGCAGGATATATTTCAAGGAAACGCACAGAAAACTCAAGTATGGGCTCTGAAAACCTATGAGCAGGATACCAAAAAAATTGCTTCTCTACACTTGGTGTTCTCATAATTCAATACAGCCGAAGGGTCTTCCCCATCTTCTGTACCCCTTTCCCTAGCATTCGCTACCACTTAAAACAGAGCAAAACCCAGCTGAAATTTCAATCGCCAGAACCAAAATCAGTCGCCAGAATAACAAAATTACCAAAGAAAAAGAAGAGACGAAATATACATCATCAAAGCAAACGCAAGAATTTTCAAGAAAAAAAAAATGCAGACGCGAGTTGCAGAAACATGGGGTTAGGTTAGATACCCAATTATGAGGATGGATTGCAGAAAAAGAAGCACCCAAATCGAGAATTGAGTGAAGGCATGAGCACGCCATGGCTTCGACCCTTCAACCAGCTCTACATATTACAGAATTATAATTGATAAAAGACTTATTTGGAACTTGGAACTGCAATCTGTCCACACTCTCTCCTCCAAAGAACACTTCCCAAATCCCAATTCGCCCTTTTTTTTGGGGTTTTCCTTTTTCTTCTTCCCCCCTTTTTTTTCCTTTTTTTTTTCCTTTTCTTTTGCTTTTACTCTGCAATTAAACGAAAGAAGGGAAGAGGGTTAAGTTTTTAATCTCCAATGAATTTGGAAGATACCAGGAGGATGACTTTATAATGATGCTTATTTAAAAACTTCGTTTTTTCCCACAGTGTAATGTAAACTCTTCTTGGTTTGGTTGTTCATGCCCATTCCCAGCCACCAACCAGATCCTCCCACGTCATCCCCCCTGTTTTTGTGCGCCGTTTTTACTCTTTTACCCTTGTTGACAACTGCAACAACTTTTGTCGCGAGTACCCTACTTTGAAATCTTCGTTCAAATACAGCCAAAAGTGCGAACTACAGCTCCTTCAATATTTCTTTTTCAGAAAATTAAAAGACAATTAAAATTTAGTACCATTACTAAAAAAAAAAAATAGTACCAAAAATAAGTTCATCATTTTTGTAAAATTTATATAATAGAACTACATCTAACTAAAAAATATGTGCGTCTTTTTTTTATTTTTTTTATTTCGAAAAATCCTTTTTTATTTTATTTATTCTGTAATACTAACATTTAAATATGGCGGTAAATGTGAAAGTCTTTGAATATTGATTTACTATGTCGAAGTATTAACTAAAAAATATAAATCTAAATATTGGAGCTTGCTTGATTATCGTTTTTTTTTCTGACACGTTGGGTAATTGGAATCTATCTCATGATCAAGAGGTTATAAGTTCAAATCTTTCGCTCCAACTTGTTGTTTAAAAAATAAATAAGTAAACATTACATCCTCATCCATTTGACTTAGATTTTGAAAATATTTTTAAAAAGAAACACATGGGTGGAAGTAGTGTTTTAAGCTTAATTTTTAAAAACAAAAAAAATGAAATGGTTTCAATTTGGTTGACGGTTTAGTTTCAATTGGGTTATTTTAAAAGTTCCAATTTTGGTCCCAATAGTTTGATCTTAATTTCAACTTGGTTTATATAGTTTAAAAATTTTCAATTTTTTTAATTAAAAAATATATGGGCCGGGAGTGATGACTTGACTCTCTGACCTTTTGATCGAGATTATAATGCCCAGTTGAACCAAAGTATTAAAGAAAATTCAACCTGCATGTAATCATGGTTGGTTATGCCTGAGCAAAAATAATTAATGAAAGAAAATAAATGGGCAAAAAATCAAGATGAATCTTCTGGTTATGGGCGAAATGATTTAGGAAAGTTGTTTATGTAATTGAGACAATTGTAGGTTAGGTTGGTCGGTAGGGAAACATTAGTGTGTAATGGTCTGCACTGTCACGTTTCATGTAATAATTTTTTTTTTTTTAAAAGTAAAGGTACGTTGATAATCTTAATTAATTATTTTAATCTATGCTTTTCTATTTGGCATCTAGCTAATTTCCTAATTAACACGATTAAATTATAGGGTTTTTTCTTTTTCCTTCTTTCGTTTCAATTTTATAATACCACATTATGTATAGGAATCCGTATCTAATTAAAAGAAAAAAAGAAAAGATTGATGTTATAAGGGAGAACATATTCATATAAAATTTTTAATTTATTGCTTGCCAACTATTTAATGAGTCCAAGAAACTCAAATTAAATAATAACATTTGTTTTTTCATCTTTGATATTGATGTAATAATATTTTATTTTATATTATATAGTTTCTTAGACAGTGACAAGTGCGCTTAAATGTGTAAATTAATATTTATGATCGAAATCATTTTAGTTTTAATTATAATCTGTTTCTTAAAATTAATAATATTCTTTTATTAATAATTTCTCTGCCTTGAAATGGACGTATTGAAAAAAAAAAACCGCAAACAAGTTTTTTCATTCCTAAGAGAAAAGAAGGGAAAAAAAGAGCTTTTTAATTATTCTTGAAATATGAACAAAAGATAGCAAAACAAAAGAAAAATATACCGGCGAAAAATCTTATTTTAGGTTCTTTATTTCTTAAAATAAGATTTTTGGTTGGTATATTAATACCATATATATTTAATACCATGATTATGATTGCCTTTTGTTGGATATATATAACCAAAAGGCTATCTATTTCTTATTTTGAAAAAACGACGAACCATTCATTTAAAAAGTATGCGAGAAACATACAAGCAAAATGAGGCTAAAAGGCAATCATAATCATGGTATTAAATATCTATGAATATCGACATGAGGCGTAAATCGAGATTTCCATCATATTACAAAAACTCGACAAAATATAAAAAATATCAACTAAATATCACTAATATATACGTAATATTAATATTGATTATTTTTAACTTATTTAAAAAATGAAAGAAGTTTCTTTGTTAAATTTAAATATTTTTTATGATAATTTATCTAATTTTTTAAAAATATCTATTGATATTGACGCTTTATCGACATTTCCATCCATTTTTTCAAGAAATTGAGACATGAACACTCCCATTAACATCGATATTTAAAACCTTGATCATAATAGAAAAATTTGAACTCGATAATAGATATTTTAAACCAATAACTAAATTTTATCGAAATGAAATATTACTATTTGAATAAAATGCCTTTATATACTTGAGACTTCATCAAAAGTTTGACTCAATTAGGAGAACATATAATTATATTTTTAAGTTTATTAAAAAAAACATAGAAATTAATTTCATACAAGCCCTAGGAATTTAGATTGAAAAACTTTGGGGGAAGAAGTGGGGATCAAAGGAAAAAAAAAGAAGAGAAACTAAAGGAAGTGGGCATCTGATTTTATTCAAGTGGGAGAATGATTAGTTAGTAGCCCTAGTAGCTTTAAAACTTATATAGATTAATCTAAAGATACCCCTCAATGATCTTAGACTTAGCAATCTATTTTTGCTTTTGGTTCATAGCCCCATTTGAGGAAAAAGTATTAATAATCAATCCAAAAAAAATATAAACGGACTTTAGCTAAGCATTATATTGCATATAAGAGACTCAAACACATTTACCATAAGTTTAATGTGGAGCTTAATTAATCTAAATATTCAGTTCTTAAACTAAAATTAAATATATAGTACTTCAAATTGATAGTTGGATGTTGACATCAAATATATGGTAAGTGGGATATTGGCAAAAATAAATTAAACTATCGTTATTATATATTTCACTTTTTTTTATTACCAAGAAGTCGACCATCCAAACTATCCATGAATTTACCTCTTGTTTGGAGGTATATGTCAATTACCGTTGAGCTATGTTAATTTTGATATGAATTTTTTTCACAACCCTAACAAAAAATAACAATAAAGAAATGGATGTTAGGGTAGTTGAAGGATATATCCAGATTAAAACTCACAAAACATTATCTTAGAAAAATTTGATGCCTACATATAGATTATAGAGCTAATTAAGCTTGCCAGGATCTTACGTTAGAGTGGCACCCAATACAAAATTAACATTATAAATTATAATTTAACTTTTAGAAGGAGCGTCAAATAACAAATAACGTTATAAATTATTAGTTAGCTTTTAGGTTTAGCATATATCTGCATCAAAGTCTATGATATTTTTATTTCGAGTTGACTTTCACTTTCTACACCATCTTAATTAGATACTACATTAGTATAGGGCACATATATAACATTAAGAATCATTAATGATTCTTAAAATTTTAAGAAAATATATATTTTCATATCTTTATTTAAAAAGTAATAGCTTTTTATCGGAGTGTAGGTACAAAGCATGACACAATGACTTTAGTCAAACATATGGTTCTTATAAAGAGATTGATTGTGTACTTTTGTTTTTAATGATTCTTAAACTTTTTAAGAAAATATATACTTTTATATCCTTGTTTAAAAAGCAATCATAGTATAGATACAAAGCATGACACAGTGAGATTGATTGTATAATTTTATTTTTATTTTTTTAATTTACATGATTATCTTTTCATATTATTCTACCAAAAACAGCCTAGAGAGATGCATGTTATACAAAAATTATAAGAACATGGGAGGGATTAAGAGAGATTATTGAAATTAATTAGTCTTAAACATTTGTCTTAACTTTAATTTGAATTGTTCTGTTCATGTGCTTCAACATTCTAAAAACACGTGGCTTTGATCTTCTTTAATAACACTAAAAAGTATGTGTTAAAATGCACAACACGGTCTCATATATCAATTAGAAGTGTAAAATTCTTAGATATATTACTTTTTTTTTTCATTTTGATATTTGAGTGTTCGAATAGCTTACAATTCCTAAAATAGATGGTCATCAATTCATTCCATCTTAATTATTAATCCTAATTCTTTTAGACCAATGAACATGGTTAGATATATTACATATCTTTAAGAATTTTTTCTTTTTTGACAATTTTGATTCTTTGAGGCATGAGTACAGATCAAGTACCCTTTACATGTAAAACCTCCCCGTGGAGAGAAGTACAAAATAATATAACAAACAAAAGAAAGAAAAAGAATAGAAGTCTAAGGAATTAAAAATGAGACGAAGAAAGATCAAAGTGACTTTCAACAAGAGAATTCAATTCAACCTATATTCTACAAGAATATAGTCTTATTTTAAAACTATGTCAAGACTTAAGTCAATTAGAGAACGCCATGTATGACTCCAAAGATATCTAGAAGGCATTATCATAGGTTGATCCATTGTTTCAAAAGGAACTCAAGATAAATTCTAAAAAATTTAGAGGAAATGATATCAGTTCAAATCACGGTGGTCACTTATATTTTATATATATATAGAGGTCGATCAAGTACTTTTTTTTAGAGGTGTTGATATATCCATTATATAAATTAAATTAACCCAACCTATTAGCTTAAACTTTTGTATTCAACGGTAGTTTATTCCTCTTAACAATGGTATTAGATAGGAGGTTTTTGTTGTTTCTCCCTCCCCATGTATAATGATTTTCACACAGACTTTTGAGTTGAATGGTTGTTTATTCATCTTTAGTGAGAGACAATGTTGTTTTCGCAAAATGAAATTATTCTCGAGAAAAAAATCGATAGAATATATAATTAGGAATAAGAAATGAGAAAAAAAACGAAGAAACATGAATTCACACACCAACTAAGATATGGTCCCCTCCCAGTTTGATGAATGGAAATTGGCATCCAAAACATTCCTAAATCACATTCCCCAACGCTGGGTTGCTGGTTTTCTTCATCACATTCCTTCTTTCAAGGCCAAGTTTCTCCAAGCTCGAAACCACTCTCCATTTTAATAACATTTTTTTGTAGGGTTTTGAGTTTGTTCCCCAATGTCCTCTCTTCTTCGTCCCCTCTCTTTTCATTTCTTGTGCTCAATTTGCTGATCTAATTAGGGTTTCATGTGGCATTGCACTGCTTTATTTGTGCAATTGGCCGACAAGTGGTCTCAACTCCTCTCTCTCATCCATCCAAATTAAACCCTAAGACCTATAATTTCACAAACATGGGTTGGATTATTATTGGGTTTTGTTCAAAATTCAATATTTCTTTCCCTACTTTCTTTTTAGTTTTTCCCCATTTTTGTTCTTCTATTTACTCCGAAGATGATCGGTTGATCAGCTAAACTTCATACAAACCATAATAGATATGGTAGAATGTATATACATATGGAGGCTAGGCTTTTGAAGTCATGATGGGTGGATTTGAACTACTGACACGAGGCTAATCAAATGAGCTATTTAAATTGCTTTCTTAGAGTCTGATTATTTCTAAGATCGCACTTTACCTCACCACTTGATAACTAGTAAAGGAAAGCTTTTTACCCAAATAAATAGTTAGGGTTTTCTTTTTTCGCTTGTTCATCAAGTTTCCGATTTGCCTTTCAACTGCCGCTTAGTCTCCCAATATGCTCAAAAATCGAGAGTCGTCTGGGAACTGGACCACGGGAGAGAACTTGCTTCTTAAAAGAAGATAGGCAAGTCAAACAAAAACAAGGTTCAGTGGGCTTTACCTTTGCTCCTAGCTAGTCACTAAGTTGTGATATTCTGTTAGCAGGATACTCCACCAAGAAGAAGTTCTTCCTCTCACGTAATTTTGACATCCTAAATGAAATTATTTGTTTTATCTTAAAACCGCCTCTTACCATTTAAAAAATTTTCAAAATCCACATTTGATGAATAAAACTTTTGAAAATTGAGTTCTTTTAGTAGGCCTGAATAAAGTATATGGTGTATCCTTCCAAAATATCTCAAACTCATCCTAAAATACTCCTAGCTAATTTGTGAACGGCTATCCCACTCTAAACCTATAACCCTTTTCCATTTTCTTTATGGTAATTAGGTTGGAGAAGTGAGAAAAGATTGAGATCCATATATGGGCAAAATAAGTATATATTAGAAAGATTGCAATATCTCTGGTTTATACGCTGGGGAGAGAGTTATTTCAAACCAAAATATGATTCAAAACAAAGGCTGGCTCTGATAATAAAACAAACCATGACTTTTCTTTATTATTATAGTTACTTTCCCATCTACCCCCCTATTCTTCCTTCTTCTTGAATGCCCTTTCACTTGATGAAAGGCCCTCTCCCTAAGATCACACAACACACCAAAAAAACAACTTGCTTCGTTTTTTCTTGCTTGAAACCTCTCTTTCCCAAATCCTTGAAAATATGGGCAACAAAAAAGATTACAACTTTGGTTTTGTCTTTTGTTTTTTGTGTTGATGGGACCATTGAGGTGACGTGGCAGTGTGTGTCCAACTGAGGAGTCTCGCTAATCTGAATTGGATGCAAGAGAGACTCGTCTATCCAAAGTGGTACCTACATGTCAGAATCCTAACATAGATGTCCGGTTTTCAACTAAATGCATTCCAAAACTTAAGTTAGAACTTAGGTTGGAAGGTTAGAAATGACGAGCGAGTGGCTAAGCGCAAGATGTTGCATACATTTAATAAGGGTTTCACTCTTTTTTTCATTTATGAGGATGATTTGGGAAAAGGCGAGTTTAAGTAGTCAGAATTCATACTCGTAAGGAAGAGGATTTTTTGTTGCAATAGGGTCGGGTATCCTGACAATAGGATAGTCCTTTTGCAGAATATCAACGGATATCCCGCTGGGCGAATAGGGATCCAGCTGACCTGCTTCTCAAGCGACACAAGCCTTTCCTCCTAGTCAATGTGACTTCGTTGGAGTGGTCCATGTGTCAGCTCTTAATTTTATCCCATAACATCTTGCGTTTTCATTCAAAAGGAGAAAGGTAAAAAAAAGAGGTAAAAAAACGTGAAATAGAAGTTGGGTAATGAACATGATTAGTGGGGCATCAAATTCTGCCCACCGGGGAGCAGACGGCCGGCCATGGGAGACCCTAAAGAAGTAAAAAAAAAGCTTTAATTTTGTGTTTGGTAGCGACACACTTATAGCACAGAAGACAAAAGCCTACACAAAAACCATCATTACTAAAGCACATTTTTACAAATCTTCAACAGCGTATGTTGAAAAAAGATCAAATTGAAAAGAAAAAAAAAAGTGTTGAATTTAACCCCAACAGGTTCCTAGACCTTGGGGTACTTGGTGGTGGTGTACATGTTTTTTCCTTCAACAAAATTGAGCAAAATAAACTTCACAAACCTCTTCTGTGAAAATGCTGATAAAAATGGTGGCTTCTGTAAAACCCTTGATTTGTTATTAAAACAAAGTGCAGATTTCTTCAGTATAATTGATGATGGACGTGCAAGTATTTCAAAAACCATCCCTTTTATTGGCCTCTCTTTTTCCCCTTCTGCAACTGTTTCCATTTTTTTAGTTTCCTTATTTGTTAACTCTGCTCTGCTCATTGAACTTTTAAAGTGAAGAAATGAAAAAGAAATAAAAAAATAATAATAATATGATGACGATTAAAAGGTGGAATGAAAACAAGAAGTAGGTGAGTGGACTGGTGGGTTTCCGGCAAATTGGCAAGAAATGTTTAAAAGGTACATATGAGTTTTCTGCAAGTTGGGTTTGTTGGTGGTACAGAAGGCCATGTGAAAAATTGAAACTTTTTAAGAAAAATTATATTTTCATAAAGTACAAATTGTATATGTCAAATGCAGCAAAGCAACCCACCAAATCTCGATTGTTGAGCAGGAGATTTGGATATAATCTGAACTGAACCAAAACCAAACCAACGGCTGTGTATCACAGCAAAAATGGTAGCAGGTAAAATTTCAGCATTTTCTTGAAATTAACAGAGAAAAAATGGCAGAATCAGAGAGAAAATATAATAATAAAAACTCAGTCTTTGGGAAAATTGCCATGTGGTGAGCTCAGAGATGTGCACATGGCTTTTCCCTCATTTCCAGGCTCGATGAAACTATGACCCAAAAGAGGGAAATTTAACTTGGGGTAGGTTTTGTTTTGGGTTTTTCTAGAGAATCACTTGCAGATGAACACCACCACTTACAAAACCATGCCCATATCGCCATAACAATGGAGCTACAACCCAATTGGGGACTGTTTGTTTCCTGAGAAAATTTCTGTTTCTCAATAAAGGTTCAGCCTTTTTCTTTATCTCCATCTCTTCTACTGTTTTTGCGAGCCTTTGAGAGAGAAAAGTTTGACCTTTTTTTCTTTTCACTGTTTTTCAAAACAATTGATTGCCTTGGCCCTTTTCTTTTCTCTTTTTTGGGTGGCTATGAAGTTGAAAATCAGAGTTGAGGATCAAATGGCCACTCCTCCATTGAGAAACCCATTATCATGGTTCTCTGTTTTCTCCTTCCTTCTGCTCTGTTTGGGTTTTTTGGGCCTTAGATTTTCTTCTAATTTCCCACTTACCTCTACAATTCTGATTATGTCTATGCTTTACTTTGCAATTTCCAAAAGAAATTCCCTTCCGATTCCGATTCCGATTCCGATTGAGAAATTTGTAGAAGAAGAAGAAGAAGAAGCAGAAGCAGAAGTGAGCTTCGATTCCGACCAGAAATTCTCGTCGGCGTCAGCTCCGACCGGCGATTTGCTGTCGGAAAGTGAGTGTGCAGATGATAATTTCACAACAACCGAGGAATCTGAAGTGGAGTGGCCGTTTTCCGACCGGACGACAGCCCATAACCCGGACCGTTCCGACGGTTCGATTTCCGACGAGGAAAGTCTGATCGAAATCGCTCTCCCGACCGGACATTACGTCAGCCACAAATTCGACGACGACGAGGAAGACGAAGACGAAGACGACATGTCGTTCCACTTGCAGAAACTATCGGATTTCCAGAAACAGAAGAATCTGGTGGAGCTGTTGGCAGAAATTAACGACATCAACGAGGAGGAGAATTTGATTGAGATCGACATTTCCATGGGCTCCATTAAATACTCAAGGTTCGAAATTGAAGCTTAAAATAACCAAAATTAAAATAAAGGAGTAATTTTGGAGATTTACTGTAAATGGGTTTTGTTCTTTTGTTATCTAAATTAATTAGGTTTATTTTTGTGGGTTTCGTGTTGTTTATCACTGTGTTACAGTTTTTTTCTAATGCAATCTATGAAGGGAAAAAATTATAAGGAAAAAAAAAAAAAATCTGGGTTCCTTCTGTCACAAACTTTGGATACTTATTTTTTTTTTCTTTGCCCTCCATTAAAAATAAAAATAAAATAAAATAAAAAGCTACTACTTTATTCTTTTTGCAGTTTGCTTTATTTTCCTCCTAAGTTAACATAATCATAATTCCACTTTCATTTGCTTCTCTTTTCTTACTTTTTCTTTTTCTGTTCTGGTGTTGTGTTTAGTGTTGTAAACTTCACCCAAATTTCCCCCATCTCATGTGGGTTGAATTTCATTTCATTTATATGTGTTATATATAAATTTAATTTAGTTTTTATTCATGAATGAGTTACTAATATTTAAAGATTTTATTGTAATCATGAAGCAACTTATTCAACTCTTCCTCCCTATAACTAAAAACAAGCTTGTCCAAATTTTTACTTATTTGTATGGTTTGATTATATCACTGAATAACTTGATTGTTACAATTTCTTAAGTATAAGATTAAATCATTATATATATATATATATACACAATATAGTCAAATAGGGAAGCTTGGGAAAGAGTTTTAACCAAAATTGAATGCTTAGGTCAAGTTTTGCAAATGTCACAAAATTAAATGTTTATGTCACTTTTTGCCACTGTCACATGAGTAGATGCTTCTGATATTTCTAATAATTTCAGGAGGGCCAAATTATAAATAAATAATTTTTAATATTTTTTAAAGGGGTTGAGGTTGCCATTTCACAAACATTCTTAGAATTCTTCATCTTCGTCAGAAAGTTATGGATGCGATATTATAATTTTGTAGTTATGATTTCAATTTTAAAAAACTAATCTTTTCAATATCTTTTTTCTTATAAATGCTCAATAAAGTATGATAACATGTTTATAAAAAAATCCATTAAAATAAATATTGAATTTGATAAAATTCAACTAACGAAACTACACTAATAACTTTTCCCCCTCCCTATTTGAATGGTAATACTCTACATAATAGTAATAAATATTCATAAATCTTTATCTAGTTCAATAATAATATTTATCTCAGAAGAGCCATATTAGGTACAATAGTTATTTCCAAATATATATATGTATATATATATACACAATAGTACAATTATTATTTTTTTATTAAGAAAAATTTCATAGAATTTGAGTAATCAAAGAAAATAAAATTTCTATAACACGTGTAAAAAAATAAGGAGCTATATTGTCATAATTAAGAGATTCGGCCAATTTTAATTCAGACATGAATAAGATATTATGTTAACCTAAACAGTTCAACCATAAATTGCCTTTACTTGTCAAAAGGCCGATGCTGAATAGTTCAATTAGAAGAGGAAAAAAATAAAAGATTTTAGGCAAGGGCGGTTTTTGGGCCAACAAATGTAACACCTCTGGGCTCAATGGGCTACTGTTTTTTAAGTGTAAGATATAGCCTATAAAGGTATTAAAAAAAAAAGAATATATATAGCCTATGAAGGAAATAAAATATATATATATATACAACAATTGAATGCTATTAGTATTTTCGGACTCTATTCTTAAATCTAAAAATGA
Organism: Momordica charantia; assembly: GCF_001995035.1. Next base: position 1,048,059 of record NW_019104503.1, read on the forward strand.
GTTATTATCATAAATATGGAACATTTTAAAAACAAATTCTATATATAAAGTTGCTAGGAAAAAGTAAAATAGTAAATGGCATGCATTTTATTTTATTTTTATTATTTTTGTTTGACAAGGATAATGGTATATATAAATTGAGTAAATTAATCTAATTTTTTTATATTTTTTAAATATAGTTAAAATGTTATATCACAAATGCAATTGTGTAAATTTTCACTAAATCTACAATTGAGTTACATAAATGTCGTTCACATTAATAATTAACAAGGATGGATAATTGATTTGTCTACCTCAAATTTTGATTTGTCAACTATAAATAATTTAATATCTAATTTTTTTGAAGTTATATAAGTAGTTATTATATTTTATCTAACTATACTTTGTCTTTTTAAAATCACTAAGTACACTAGTGGTATCTACAGTGATCTTTCATGAACTCACGTTTGTAATTTTGTAATTGTAAACTAGTAAATTATTCATCCATATTATCTAAAATAAAAAATACCTTGTTTTTTTTTTTAATATTAAATCGACATTTTAAAAGTCTAGTCTAATTTATTAAAATAATATATATCCAAATTCAATTTATTATGTATTTTTTTATATAACCAATGCAAGATTGTAAAATGACATGTATATCTTTTTTTTTTTTAAACTCAACAACATATAGAGTGGGATTATGTAGGCTTATATTTATTAATATACATTAGTAATAGGCCGGATACATGAATATTAAATAGGTTTAACTTTTATTTTAGTGCTCCAACTCTAATCTATAAACTTTTCCTAAATACTTATTTTAATTTATATGGTTAATTTTTTATTAACTATTTGACAAAATTTAAATCTATTCGAAAAATCAATATTCGCCTCCTCTAGCTAAGTTTCTATTACATAAGGTGAGAAAATGAATTAAGAGGATGTACGTTTGTCAAATTTCTATTATTACAGGACCAAAGCGAGCATAGTCAATGGTAATTGATATATGTCTCTAACCAAGAGGCTAGGAGTTTGATCCCCACCCCTACATGTTGTATTAAAAAAAAATTATATTACATAATTTATTGAAAAAATTATTATATTAATTAATTATACAAATTTGATGAGGCTACTTTATTTAAACGTTCAAAATGTTAGAGATCAAATTAAAATTATAAGCATGTAAGTTTAATCATAAAAATAGGATTTAAACCTAACGTAAGTTACGTATTATAATAATCAAATTTAATACTATATTTTTGTCCTCCATTAGACTTTTCACTTTTCCATATATTAAACAAATTAAATATCTAAAATTTGACTTTCTGATCTTATGAAAGTAGTTAATAAAGTATTGAAAATAACTCATTAAAATTTTCTATGCCTGAAAATAAATAGCATAAAAATATTAATAACATATAGTTGAATAATGAGATAACAATTATCTTTAAACTCAAAATAGTAATAATAACATTTATTAATTATCATTAATTTGTCTTAATAATCAACACCACTCTATTGTTTGGTACTACTTAATTTCAATTGCCAACTGTAGTCAATAATTTAATGTCACTTAATTATTTCATAAGGAATTTTTATTAAATGAACAATTTTTTTAATATTATTAGAAATCATGTAATGTTTAGTATATACTACCCTTAATTTAAGATTTTAATTTTCTAAAAAGGGATTTTTAATTGTTTGTGTTCCTATATCTAAAAAGGAAAAAACAACTCTCACCAACATGACCGTAGTTTAGCTGTTTTTTTTTTTTCCGAGTGGAAGGTATACTAAATGAAAAAGAAAAAAAAGATTAAAAACAACTTTGTGAGAGAAAAATATCTTGAGAAAATTCTATTGCAATGGCCATTAGAGAATTTTCATGTTCCACTACTCCATTCAAACATTTTTCCTTTTATTACTATTTGGTTAAATAATTCAAATCTTACCAGCATAGTTTTATTCAATTTTATATTTAACATGATTAAATTTGTAATTTAATCTGGTCGAGATTTTAGACATAACATTTTATCTCAAGTTCATTTTCACCAACCAAATTTAACCATCTTACCTATATCTTTAACTTTCATAAAATTTATATTTCCAAAATTGACCCTAAAAATTTTATTTTGAGCACCATCTAAAACCCACTCAAGTAGTGGGATTTCTAATTTTCTAGTAAAAGTTTCCACTACTTTTTGTCTTCATTTTGTAGTTTGTATCTTTCCTACCATCAATCACTATCATATTTTGGCTTTGCTTTCAAGTGATTACTGTGTTAATGTTACTTCTAATTAATGGAGTTTTGTATTCAAATAAAACTGATTCATACAATTGCTCAATTAACTAACTCTCAATAATTCAATAAATTAGAAACATTATTTGAGAAATTTCTTTCAAATTTTTATTTATGATATGGTTTAATATAATCTAGACAATATGAAAACATGAATTAAGTTTTTAAACAAATCCAAGCACATTTGTCCATATTTTCAGCCTATATATTTTTAAATATCTCATTAGAAAAACTTAATCCAAACGCCGCCACAATGGAATGACATCATCATATGTTAGGGGGGTGCAAATTTAATTATTAGGTTAAACTATTATTTTGTATTTGTATTTTAAATTTTTTTCTCTTTTTTATCTCCTTATATTTAAAATGTATATTTTGGTCTTTTACTTTCAATTTTTATCTATCTTATTTCCTATATTTCTGAAATATTTTGGTATCTTTATTTTTAAAAGTAACTGTTTCTACCTCTTTTCTTTTATATCATTTTTAAATTGTAATTTCAATATGATACTTGATATATTTTGAAAAATTTATTCGTAACAATGTATTAAAAAAATTTATTGTGTATATAATTTTCGTTAAAGTTGTGACTTTGAAAAATACATAATAAATGTTTCAAAGTATATGAACAAAAGTTGGAGTCACAAGAACTTGAACCAATATAGTGCTAATATAATAGGTAAATGTACTCATTATTTTCTAATTATAAAATGGATTTTAAAATAAAAAAAAAACATAATTATAAAATGGATTATGTAATTATGACGCCGGAATTTGAATTAGATAAAAGGAGGGGTTGGATAATTTATTTAGCTAAGAATTAGCCGCGGAAGCCGTTTGAGCGAAGCCGAACAGGCCGCCCTAGCTAGATATTTAAAAAAAAAAATACGATGATTGTTCAGTTGCAAATAGAACAACCAATCACCCTTCGTCACGTAGCAAAGTCTACACCGTTGGATCACCCCTAGTTCCCTAGTGAATCCAACGCTTCAGAAACTCCCACGGAGCGTACTCTTATCGACAAATAAACGGTGGGAAACGAAACACGTGTCGCTCCCGATGCATTATTAACCCAAACGACGCGACGGACTCTTAACAACTGCAACACTGCAGCGCCCATTTACCTGTTTTGTTGGAGTATTTCTTCTCCGGTGGCGACTTTCTCCATCTCTTTAATCAGAATTTCCGATTACGACCACCGGCTCCGGCATCCTCCGTCGCGTAGAAATTCTGGTCAAGCCTTGATTGACTAACCGACTCTGCTTAATCACTACTCGTCTCTCTATTAACGCAATTGATTCTGGTAGTTTTCTTTTCTTTTTCCCCTTTCTCGTCTCTTCAATTGCAGGAAAATTGGCCGCTCTCCCTTCGCGTCGCGGGTGCTTGAATGTATCTCCTGTATGATTATCTGATTCTTTTCGATTCATGACCGATTTTGTAACTTGAGGAGTTCCTGATAGGCGCAGCAGAACTTGATGATGATGATGATGTGTTGCTTCGTGATACGATTCTGGAATCGCAATTAGTGGTTTGGAACAATAGAGTTTAGCAATTGGATTGTTCTTCTGCACTTTTCTTTCTTTCTTGATTTGTTTTGCGAGAGAATGATTCGTATCCGACAATTTTCATAGCGAGAAGTGGAAGGATTCGGTCTATATTTTTCTGAAACTTAAATTTGATAGTTATAGAAAAATCTTCGGCATCAGAATGGATCGGGATGAGGAAAAGTTAGGTTGAACTGAGTCTAGTTTCAGTGGTTGAAATTGTAAAATTAGGTGAGGGAAATCGAAGGAATCACTGCAGAAGGTGTATTTAGAGATTGGAAATGGCGGATTCGGATAACGAATCGGGAGGACACAACAGCAACGCGAACAGCGAGCTATCGGCGAAAGAGCAGG